>AYEL01058375.1:0-85574 GCA_000484575.1 Olivierus martensii
TCTTTCTTGAGGTCATTAAACATTCTATCCATTGGCAAAATACAGTTTAGAAACAGAAAATTCAATTGTTTTCTCGCGCGAAAGTATGATTTGATAGCATGGACATCGAAAGCCATTCAGAGATATGTTACTGTGCAATGCCCGCAAACGTAGTACCAAACGAAAGAGACAATCTTTAGGTCAATGTTCATAAAAGAATCGGAGGTGAAGTCGGTATCTTTTTGGAAATATAAATACCTTTTTATACGAATATTTCACTCAATGGAACTGATAATTGCGTATTTAATTACGTGTCGATACGGTGAATTGTTAACTCTAGTAAATAGTCATTAATATAGCAATCTATCTCGAATATATCACCGATTTGATTTCCTGTTTCTTTTTGTGATCGTTGACTTATGGATTGATATCTTTCGCTTCGTACTATTTTTACTGGACTTTACAAAGTTAAAATTGTACCATCTCGCGGCTCAAATTCATCTTCTAAGAAAGTTATTTTGTGTATTATTCGTGTATTGTTGTTATATTACTGTTCTTTAGTCTAACCCAATGTTTCTCAAAGTGTGGGTCGCGATCCCATATGGGGTCGCGTAACAAAATTTGAGGGTCGCAGAAATTTCACCAAATGTTTTAATTCGTATTCTTAGTTTATATACATCTATACTAAGGATCGCAAAAATATTTTCTCGGGTAAAACGGGTCGCCATGTGGAAAAAATTTGAGAAGCTGATGATCAATCTACACGTGCTAGGAGAAATGACCGTTGGCGTATGGTATCCATCACGAATGTTTTCACCAGTAGAACTGCCTAATTATGACACGTGACTTGATCAACTGAGACATCTCTTAGAAAAATTTAAGAATGGCGTATTTTGATATTTCCTATACAGAAATGGGCTGTCAACTAAATCGAATGCAATGGCGAATGGATGAGAGATGATGTATCATGACTGATTGACTGCCAACTACTTCACTCATCGCTGCTGAATTTCCCTAAAGTTATTTGAAAGTATCAACTGGCTGTACAGTATAGGTTATAAAAGGATTATTCAGTTTTATTTTCTCGTGCGAGAAACATCGTAACGTCATTACCATCGTTGATTAAATTTAAAAAAGATGTATTCCAATATATTTTAATATGTTTGTACAAATTATTGCTTTTTTTACTCTTTTAAGCATTATATAGTATTCTTAACTATTAAATTATACGTAATTATCATCTGAGAGATAAGATCTAACCTAATCTACCAGAAAGCCAACATCTCAGGCGGACACATCGCGCCATCTATCGAATAAGTTATAAAGTTTTGTCGATATATTTTTTTTTTTTTTAATTTTTATAAAGGTTATTTAAAATATAAATTTAATAATCATAAACTCTAATTTCATCTCATAGAAACTCAAATCAAAAGGATTTATAAATTTCATTGTATAGTCTTCGAGCTATTTCTGTTTAAAGTTGTACGTGACACTAATGAGGATAAACAAATTATTATATAGATTATAATAAAATAATATGGAATATATATTTTCCATTCTATTAAAATGGAATTTTTATTGACACAGAAAATGGAATTTACAATAAATGTAAACAGTAAAATAATAAAACTTCGGAACTGGATAACATCCGATAGTGTTGTTAATTTGCAATTTTTCTTTATAATTCTAAAATGAAAACATGCTCTAATCATCTAAGTAGATGATAATTCTACTGAAATATATTATATTCCATTAAACATCCGATCGATGTTAAATTATAATCATTATCCATCTTTATACTGTTAATTATGATGAAATAAACGTGCACTATATTAACTGAACTAAAAAAACTGAACTGAATCGTTTAACTGAACTAAAATTTATCTCTACGAATTTACATATAAAGTATGATGATAATTATATATGAAGTATTTTCGGCAATATTAACTTTAAATCCTCTTTTAATGTTTCATTATATTTTTATCCATATCCTAAACCACTTCCCTAATTTATGTTTACATAATGGTAATAAATGAAATCATGTAGTGATTTATTTGTACTTAATTCAGATAATTGTTATATTGATGAAAATTATCAATTAATCGTTTACTATTGAATGCTATTTGTGAATCATTACTTCTCAAGATATCGTATATCAGTTTGAGTTTGTGAAGAGCACATGCAGCTATCTGACTATTTCCACTACTCTAGAAGATTTTGGTTGGAAGTGATCCGAATCAACGATCCTACTATAAATTAAGAGATCTCTGTATTAATTCTTTAACTGCGTACATTAATTTTGTAAATTAATCTTTTTAAAAATGATAAAATGGATTAAATATTTTCTGCTCTGGTAAACAGACATCCATTAAGAAAGTATTTTCTAGCAACATTAAATTCTGTGAGGTACACACTCGCTACTTAAAATACTTTTAATTTGTCAATAAAGAAACATAGTAATGTTTACAAAATTAATAATAGGGCTTTCGTGTAATCGATAAAGTTGATCGATGTTTCCTCGTCTCAAACTTGATAATTTTTAATTTAATAAAAATCTACAATATATATTTATAATAAGACCAGTGTTGATGATTTAACCAGAAGAACTTATACATCTAAAAAATATTATTCTTAACATTTTTTCAACAATTTCTTGAATTTAATAGTTATAGTTATAATTTTTTATCTTTTGTATTTTTTTAACGAGATAATTTCGTAATTTTTTTTGTTAAAGAACACAATATTTTCTAATATTTTCTTCTCTTGCATTTCTGTAAAAATATATTGTTGATTATGAATCCACATTTTTATTAGCTCTGAGTGTGAGTGGTTTTTACCTTTTCAGAATTACGTAACACACATAATTACAAAAAAAATTTTTGCATTTCAGCAAAATCAATAACAATTATGTAAGGCGACTGAATCTTAAATCTACGAATAGTAATACCTATAAAGTTTTTAATATAACTTTTATTAAAATTATGGATTCCATATATTCAAATATTTCATAATTTCGAGAAAAAATTTTAATAAGGAACATTGATTAAGACACATGATTTACATCAATGGTGGTCAGATTGCAGTTGCGAATCACATATGCCTATTTAGTATCTTCAGTGTCGCTCCACCCATGAAAATCAATTGTTAATACGAAATAATACCTATTTAAATTTGACTACCTGGTAAAGCTTCGGCTTATAATCCTGGAGGATCCGGGTTCAAACCCATTCCCCACACCTTCAGTTTTTCAGAACAGTCCAGGCCCGGCCCGGCTAGTTGAACCCCATCCTTCAGTTGGCCAGCCTGTGATGGGCTTTATATGTGGCCGCCGCCACATATAGTATAAAGGGTGTTTCTTAGCACCCGTACCACCCTCTTCTCTCGGAAACGCGATGAGATAGAAAGTGGGGAAAAATTTTTATTACCAATGTATATCCGAAGAATCGAATGGGCATAATAAAAATTTTGTGGGCCCATCGGGAAGAATCGAATGGGCATGATAAAAATTTTGTGGGCCCATCGGAAGTAATCTGAAGAATCGAATGGGCATGATAAAAATTTTGTGGGCTCATCGGAAGTAGAGGCACAAGGGGTCAACTTCGAAATCTCCAATGGAAATCAATGCCGATTTTGGCATAATTGGATAGAAATAAAATCTCCAATGGAAACCAATGCCAATTTTGACATAATTGGATAGAACATGAAAAAAGCGACTTTTGTTTTGAAAGATTTTTAATATTTCTTACAGATTGTGAGATATCACAAAAAGATGCCGCTGTATGTACCGCCGATTGGTCTATCCAGTAATAAGAAGAAGACGTATCAGACAGAGGGTATCTATGTACATTGCGGAACATTATAGAAACAGCAGTGGGCAGTATTTTGCAGATTTAAGACCAATTCTGGTACTCGGTAGTAGTACTCGAACCGTAAGTGCGACAGGTCTTTCGCCATCACAATTCGGCATGGGCTATACTCAAGAAAAGGGTTTCTAGGCATGTATCAGCCCTTTATGAGCGTCATGGATGTACACAGATGCCCTTTATCAGATTCTTCTTGTTATTATTGCTTGAATAGCCCAATGCTGGTACATGCGGCGGCATCTTTTTTGTGATATCTTACAATCCATAAGTGATATTAAAAACTTTCAAACGAAAAGTCGTTTGTTTTTCATAGTTCTATCTAATTATGCTAAAATAGGCATTGATTTCATTGGAGATTTCAAAATTGACCCCTTTTGCGTCTACTTCCGATGGGCCCACAAAATTTTTATTATGCCCATTCGATTCTTTGGATATAATTTGGCAATCAAAATTTTTCCCCTACGTCTTATCTCATCGCGTTTCCGATAGAAAAGAGTGGTACGGGTGCTAAGAAGCACCTTGTATATATCGTGCGATATGGCAGCTGAATCAAACTAATGTAATCTAACCTATTTTGGACGAGTGGTAACACGTTGGCGTACAACGCTGGAGGACCCAGGTTCGCGTCCCGGGTCTGGTCCAGGAACTTTTTCGGAGTGCTGGGCCCGGCCCGGTGATCTCAGTCCTTCACCATCCGGCCCCCTCCATGGGTGTGGGTGCAGTCCGTGGTTGGAACTGGTTAATCAAACTAATGTAATCTAACCTATTTTGGCCCAGTGGTAACACGTTGGCGTACCACGCTGGAGGACCCGGGTTCGCGTCCCGGGTCTAGTCCAGGAATTTTTTCGGAGTGCTGGGCCCGGCCAGGTGATATCAGTCCTTCACCATCCGGCCCCCTCCATGGGTGTGGGTGCAGTCCGTGGTTGGAACTGGCCCCGCCCCCTTAGTAATCTCCCTGATTGGAAAGGGGGCGTAAAATAAGCAAAAATAAAAAAACCTAACCTATTTAATTTTAAAAAATAATATATTTATAATTTGTTCAATTATTGTAAAATGTAGTATGTATCTATACGAAATAAATGCATCTGTAATATATAATAGACAATTTCTGAAGCCATTGTTAAGCTTACCCGAAATAGCTGATGCGATTCTCTTTGATCCAGAAAGGAATTAATTGTGGCTCTCGAGTAGTTCAGATTTGTCTCTGTGGCTCCTGTGTACTTCTTCCTCTGGATTTATTTAGTAACAAGTATATAAAACACAGTGTACAAGTATGGATGATTTGTGACATCGCATCATCAGAGCTTGCAACGCGGTGATTTCTGCAATGCTTGTCAAATTATAAAAAAACCTAACCTATTTAATTTTAAAAAATAATATATTTATAATTTGTTCAATTATTGTAAAATGTAGTATGTATCTATACGAAATAAATGCATCTGTAATATATAATAGACAATTTCTGAAGCCATTGTTAAGCTTACCCGAAATAGCTGATGCGATTCTCTTTGATCCAGAAAGGAATTAATTGTGGCTCTCGAGTAGTTCAGATTTGTCTGTGTGGCTCCTGTGTACTTCTTCCTCTGGATTTATTTAGTAACAGATATATAAAATACAGTGTACAGGTATGGATGACTTGTGACATCGCATCATCAGAGCTTGCAACGCGGTGATTTCTGCAATGCTTGTCAAATTATTGAAGAATTCACCGCGCTGCAGACTTAAATTAAATTGAAACATATTTTTTCTGAAAGAGATGATCTGAATCAGCGTAACACTTATATTTATTACCAGTGTTACGCGTCGATAACGTGTTTAACGTGCATTTCTGATGTCGATTCTTGGTAATAAAACGATGCTCTGTAACTTTTGTAATTTCCGATTTTCTTCTATCCTGCTTAGTTGCGAAATTAGAGATTTTAAATTTTCTAATTATTCGCTAGGGACGCTGCAATCCCTATAATGAGATCGGGCATGCCTTTACTATATAAATCGGCAAAACATATACACTAAAGAACCTTTCCTTCCAAGATAATTTGGGGGTGCGTACGGATTTAAATAGGTTAAGTTATGTTAGTTTAGTTAAGCTGATATATCTCATGAGGGAAATTCTGCATCTAGCGGCAACTACTTATAGAACCCATCACAGGCTGATCAACCAGGGATCCTCCAGGGATTTTTTGACAACAGATGACGCCACTTTCATTCAGGAAGAATATTAAGAGCCATGATGAGGTCAACCTGATGGTTGAAATATGTGGTTTAACGTGCCGGACCCGGATCCCTCCTGATAATCTGGATGAGAGCCGGATTTGAACCCGGATCCTCCAGGGATTTTTTGACAACAGATGACGCCACTTTCATTCAGGAAGAATATTAAATTGCGGGAGAGAAACAAGCTCTTCCACAGGCTGCCCATCTTTGCGGAGGGTCAGCCGGATTATGGATGATGATGATCGACCCATGATAAGTATTTTCAAGGGTAGGACCCCAGACTCGAACCTGGGTCTTCCAGAGTGGAAAGCCGAAGCATATCACAAGGGCCAAATCAACTGACGATTTATATAGGAACTCTGCATATTAACAGTAAAAAAATCTGAAATAGTTTATATTAGTAAAAAGATAAATTTATTCAGAACATATATAGTTTTCGATAAGTTAAAGCTCCGTTTCGGTAGAAACGAACTAGTTAGAATGGATTACGCGTGTTTATTCACTTTGTTCCCTGATATATAGATATCCATATTAGAAAATGTAGCCTTCAGCAGGATATACTTTCTATTGAAAATACAAAATATTTAATTCTAAAATGTTTTCAGCTTATTCCATCATCTTAAGATGACAAAAATTATTTTAAAATAAGTTTGGTCATCAACTTATTCAAAAGCCATTCTGTCGGGAATAAACGCGCTGAGGTGTTCGTTATATGAACTTCTCTACGAAGAATAAACTTATTAAAATCTTAAAAAACTTTTAATTTTTTTTTGTCCTAAAGTGCGGTATTCTTATTTATTTATGTGTAACTCTGTATTTATAACTGTGTCGAATTAGGAAGGCTGAATAAACCGAAAACTGTTTAGAATTAGATATTTTGCTTTACAGTAAATCGATGCAGCATTCGTTGAAATTTCATCTTTAATTCATAGATAATTTTGTCTGGTGGACCTGGCTTTTCAAACTTCCTCTCAAAATTCTGTCTAATTTCCGTGCATTTCATTAATTTGAACTTGCATGTTACCAAAAACTCTCATTCTTCAGTGGTCAACATTGTATTGCTTTGAGCTCTATAGAGATATGATGGTAGCCATGTGGAGACTGCACACATAAACTGCAAAAGTAGGGAACATCCCTACTTTTGTGTGGCACTTATTTTGAAATAAAGTTATTTTGTAGTCTTAATCCCGTTTATCGCAATTCCCATTAGTTTTAGATGTAGATAGTAATTTTTGGGAAACTCTGTATATATGTGTATGTATTTTATACTGAATGTATAGAACTTTCTAAAGGAGCTAACTGTTTCAAAATGCAGCTTCAGAGATAAGAATAATTCTAGAGTAAATCATTAAAGAATGAATCGCCTATTCTAAATTTTTAACACGTATATGGCTTGGCAATCTGAAATAATTTGTGGATTGCATATAATAGAGTTTATTCATAACTGTTTCTATACTACCAAGCTACAAACTTTATCATAATATATATGAAGTTTCATACAAATTTGATTACAATTATATGAGATATTGATTTGTCAAACAGTGGAATATTCAAATATATTCCTATACCAATTATTTTCTACAAACATAGTTTTCTATCGCGTCGCAATAACAATATGAATTTAACTCACATTAAATAACATTTGCAACAAATATGATGCTAACTAGCAAAGATGGTACAGACTATGAAGAAAAATTAACCTTTTATTCTATTTTGGAATATAAAGAACAAAAACAGTTTCCTGATCTGGAATTTAACAATAGATTTCTTTTTCCTTTAGACATCTACAGACTAAACCAGCGCTTCTGAAACTATGGGTCTCGACCCCAAATGGGGTCGCAAAAATTAAATTCAAACATTTGAATTTCAGTTTATATGTAATTTCACAAACGCCCAATATTTAACGTATGACAACATATGAATTTTCAGTGTAGTTGGTTGATTGTGTTCATCTTAATAAGTGTGTAAATGATTTATGTACTTGTATGTTTTATTTCATATTTAATACCTGGGGTCGCGAAAAATCTCGTAATGAAAAATGGGGTCATGAATGAAAAAAGTTTGAGAAGCGCTGGACTAAACAATAAGTTAGATAATTCTTTATATTAGTGAGTTAGTTGTTGTGGCTAAATTTCTTTTCTTATTATTTGCAAAAGAAATAAAGTGTTAAGATTACATTCAGATATAGGATTAATAATGTCACAGATGAAAGATATTCTTATGTTGATGGTGAATATTTATCATAATGTTAGATAATTCTTTATATTAGTGAGTTAGTTGTTGTGGCTAAATTTCTTTTCTTATTATTTGCAAAAGAAATAAAGTGTTAAGATTACATTCAGATATGAATGTACACATTCAGATACTGTATGAATGATATTAATAATGTCACAGATGAAAGATATTCTTATGTTGATGGTGAATATTTATCATAATGTTTCTCTTAGTTTGAAGACAAAAAAACAATATAAGTTAATCAAAATCAAAGCAGTAATGACAGATAAAAAGTATATAAATTAACAAACATCCATGAAAAACTGAATTGAAGAAGAGATCAAGAAGGATTGTCCTCTGATTAAAATAGATCAGTTTGATTAGCCAGAAAGATTTCTTCACAGTTATTTTTCTTATACCAAACAACTCTTAATTTTAATAATGCCGAAAAAACCGAATGCAAAGTACTGACAATCTGCAAAAGCATTAAAATAGTTCATTTTCATTATATAAATAAAGTATATTTGAGTATTTATAAGAATAATCAAACCCTGATGGGGAATTTCTTGTTAACGTAAAAGCATCCTCCTATTGATAGGTTTAACGAGATTTTTCCGAATCTTTTCATAAAATCTAAAATCTGAATAAATGGAAATTAGTTTTGATTTACACTAAATGGAAGAAAATTAATAGGTATACATACTTTCAATTTTCTTACAGGTTCTAGATCACAAGTTGCGTGTTGCCTGATATCTTGAAAGCCATTCACCATCTAAAAATTAAGTAATAAATAGTATATAGATATAGTTATAAGTAATAAATATTAAATTATCCCGAAATAAAATATTAGTTTGATTTGATTATCGGAATAGCTTACATTAAAGGAAAACGAAGACAATAACAAGCCGTAGATTATACAAATGAAAGTGCAAACAATAGCTAGTTCTAAAGCATAATATTTGGTTAATACCGTCATATCTATAAATAAGTATATATAGTAGTATACGCTGGTACTATATGTAATAATGATATATAGTGCAACAAAAGGAGAGTTGAATTTTGTGTTAAACTGTTCAACAAAAGTCCACAATTCTTGGTGACGGTCTAACAATTTTTCCAGTTTTAAGTGCAGATTTAGATCGTTCCTTCTTATCAAAGACATCTCTTGTAATAATTGTTTATATTCTTTATCAATGATCCAAATACATATAGCTCCCAGCCACAAAAGAATACCATATATTCCAATGGTATAATTTACCATCACTCCAAATGCCACGCTACAAAATATCGCTTCTCCGTTAAATTTTTTTTGGTTTTTAAAACCGGGGTACAAATAGATTAAAATGAACACTATAACATACTCCAACAATAAACTATCAATAAAGAAATAATCAAAGAGAGATATGTGTTAATAGCATAATCATTTATCTTTGTTTGATCAAAATATTTTATATTTCTTAATTGAATTTTAAGATTCAATTTCAACGGTTTAAGGAAACTGAAGATGCATGCGACTAAAAAAGTGAAAGTTGTTAAACCTACTTTAATTAAAAAGGGCTTCTCGTAAAAATCGAAACATCCGCTACATATCATGTATTGATTTAAACCCGGAATTGTATATCCAGCACTTAGGATAAATTGTCCCCATACAATAATCTCCACAAATTGAATATATATCTTTTTTATAGTGTTCATCAGTTGATCTGTTTTCTCATTTAGGCAATTGCACGTGGAGAAAGAATCTACACCATATATCAGAGCCATTTTCAAGTAGGGTCGGAGAAAGCAACTTAAGTAACGCTTTTCCATTTTCTTGGGAGCGAATTTCGTCAGCGTAACTTTCTTGCTGCTTTACATAATCCCAATAACACGTCAAAGATTATGCAGTGTTTTAAAGGAAATACAACCTTCGTGACAGTCGTGAAGACATGATCACGCTTCTGGTATAGTCTCTGATACATATGTTATCTCTGATATGTTATCGCAAAATATTTTGATTAAAATACTTAAAATATTTTGCGATAGCAATCTATCTATAAGAGATTCTTTATTATTAAGAACGGTAAGAAAATATACATCTATTCATTATAAAATTACACCTGCAATATTATATTCTAATGTCTTTTTTCCATTAAAAAGGAGTTTTAATTAGAAAAGATAAACATTTATAACATTATCGATTTATTTTATATATTAGATATAATTAATAGAGTCTGTTGATATATGTGCCGCTCACTTGCCAAATCGATTAACTCCACAAAACAAAAAGTGGAGAAAAATGATAAAATAATATAAACTGTTTTTTAAAATTCCCTTTAAAATATAAATTCAAATGAACATTGTGGTATGTATTATTACAGATGTAACTTTTATGTAATGACATATCAAATGCATAATATAGTATATCCTTGGAGTAATCGTTAATTTAGTTACAGATTTTGAGTGACTGATGGAGTTAATCGATTTGGCAAGTGAAAATAAAAAAAAACTTTCATTCTTACATAATAACAGTAAAGAATTTTCAAGACTACATCATTATTGTTTGTGCAGAAATTTCTATTGACACTCTAAAGCAGGGTTGTACAACCCGTCAATTGCAGAATGATTTTTGGTTGATCTCTTGTTTATCCTCTCAAGTTGATTCTTCCTTACAAATTTAATTAAAACTAAAAATGTAATAATTTATTTATCATTATTTTGTATTATTTTTCAGTTCTTTTTAAGTGTATTGTTATTGTTTGTTTATTTTTCATTAAAATTGTCAAATCACTAATTTTCTTATCATTTGGAAGTATTCATATAAAAAGTTCCCAATATTAATTGATATTGTGCAAAAAATTCTGTCGTGTTTCGGATTGACATATTTATTTCAGAATTCGCTTTTTCGAATATGAATGTAAAAAAAATCAAGAAACAAAATTATAAATGATCATTTGGATGATTGTTTGCGATTGATCACTTCTTCATATCAACCTGACTATGAAAATATTGTCAGCTCCAAACAATGCCAAAATTTCATATTAATTTTTTGTTTTTTTATCAACCAGCATAGATGGCTGGATGGCCGAGTGGTAACGCAGTCCGCATGCCACACAGAAGGACCCGGGTTCGTGTCCCAGGCTGGTCCCAGATTTTTTCGGGGTACTGGGCCCGGCCTGGTGATCTCTGTCCTTCACCATCTGGCCTCCCTCCATCGGTGTGGGTACATCCCGTGGTTAGAACTGGCCCCGCCCCCTTAGTAATCTCTCTGATTGGAAAGGGGGCGTAAAATATGCAAAAAAATGCTTTCATAAGATAAATTTACTTTGTTTAATATAATAAATTTATGATGATTAAATACAAAAGTAAGGAGGACTATACTGAGGATCTACTGCAATATTGGCTCTAGAGCTGTTATTGCCCCGAACGAAAATTTTTGTCGCGCTCCCTCAAGTCGTCAGTTTTGATTAAGGATCTTTTCCCTAGCATTTCCTTCTCTCACGATATTGCTTAATTTAACTACTTTCGAGGTTTTCAAAACGTTTGTATAATTTATTATTTTCTAATTTTTGTTTCGAACATTAAAATAATACATTTATATGCTTGATTTATGGAGAAAACAAGGAAAATGATTGTACTAACGACTTTTCTTTTAAACAGGAACTAAAAAATAAAAATGAAACTGTTAATTCTATATTCATTTTTTTATTTGTATGGATAACGAGACAAGATTCCTATAATTAATTTACTAGTTGACCGTACTGTCACTTGAATTGGCATTAGGATACGACAGAATTTTTTAAAAAATATGTTATGTCCATAGAATAATATAAATTGATGACGGAACTCAAACCCACTTGTTAACCTTGACATTTATTATTCTTTTTCTCTAGCATTTCCTTCTCTCACGATATTGCTTAATTTAACTACTTTCGAGGTTTTCAAAACACAGTGTTAAATTTATATAAAGTTTAATGTTAATAATTCGTATAAACGATGATGTATCTTTGTAGTATTTGCATAAATTACAGACGAACTAAAAAATAATTGCGTAAAAAATAAATTGTTTTTGTCCTTTCTTCAGGGACATTCGTCTACCATGCAAAGCACGAAAAACATTTACAAAATGGAGCAACTGATAGGCATCCAAAATAAGCAAAGGGAAATATTTCTGTAGAATGACAAGTAGATTTTAAAAATTAATAGACTCTTTCATAGATAATAATCGTCTAGAACAATAAACGGCAAAGAAATGGGATTTGTTAATAAAGTTGCATTGTCTTCTCATACGTGAAATGGATAATAAAAATAGAAGGACGATTTGATGAAAAGCAAGACGTTAAAGGACACCAACATCATGGCTCGCACCAGTAAGCGATAAAGATTATATCAATCTTGCTTTAACGTTTTCTTTGTATGACGAATTGTTTTTTTAAAATATTGTAGAAATAGATATTAAACTTGAATAAACTATTATCAACACTTTGTATTAATTATGGAATTCAATAAAAATAATATTTTTCTTCGAAGATTGCCTATACAGAATATGGTCGTGTTACTGTTGATGATGCAGTGCGGTATTCTGTTATTCTATACTGACATTATTAATTTTATTACTCATAAAAGATAATCAGTAAAAATGGATTTTATTGATTATTTAAAAAAAAGAAAACAAGATAAGAGCTTATATATTAATATTTTTATAAAAAAAAACTATAAATTTATATTTTTACAGACATAGACATACATTTTTATAAAAACTTTAAACAAATTTCACAATTGTAAAGTCATATTATTACGAAAAATCTAAGGGATCTGGTTAATGCTTGATGCTATCTAGGCCATCTGCACTCACGACAGTACATCCACCCATATTCGATTGTTATTCAGAAGAACGTATGTTGACAGCTATTTCTTATCAAGTAATTTGTGTACTTCCGGGCTGTTTAGATAACAAGTTAACGTAACTAGTTAAGAAAAACATACAACAAAAGCAATTAAGTTTTAGAACGGTTACATAAAATCCTTTCAAAATTTTATTATTATTATGTGTAATTTTAGATGATGCCCGAAAAACTAGTAATTGATGCGAAGTAAAGTACATTGAAGAGGAAGAGCAATAAGGTCATTCACGAGAAAGTACATTAAATATCTTCCTTGTATAAAGAATGGGGTCAAAAAGAAGCATTTCATTTTTTTGAATAGAATAAAAATTCTGTTGAATGAAGTTATTTCCATGAATAAAATTACAATATTAAGAATAATTTTTTATTTGTTAAAGATAACGAACAAAAATCTATTCTTTTATTTTGGTTTCTTTATATTAAAAAAATTTTTTTTCACATTTTTAAAATGTTTTATATAATTTTATCTATCGAACATATGTTAATTGAAAAAAAAATTTTTTTCACATTTTTAAAATGTTTTATATAATTTTATCTATCGAACATATGTTAATTGATATCGTATGAGGTCAGGAAACTAGTTTCGAATATTTCATAATTTAATACAAGTGAAATATTGATTACATATGAATTAATAAAAATTATTTGTATTCATGAAACGGATATTTCGGATAAATCTTACATTAATAAATTATTTATTTTATCAGCTAGCCCAGTAAAAATTTATACAATGCAATCTAAAAATCTTAAATCGTCACCGAAATTGCCGAGAAAATATAGATAATAAAATTTGTAATTCAAATCTAAAAAAAAGAATTTATACTAAATTTTAAAACAGAAAAATCTTCGAAATGGGATTAACAAAAATCTGCTACTTAATGCTACTTGTCATTATTTGAAGATTAAAGATTATTTAAATTAACTCTTCGATTTTAAATTATTGATCGATAATATTCTTGAGAAAGTTTAATAATTATTTTTTATTTAAAATTAATAGAAAGAACAGTTTTTGGATGCTAAATCTTTTGTTTCTTCGATGCTTTCACAAAATTATTTTAATTGAAGTAAAATGTTGCAATTTTTAATTTTTTAAGATTATTTTTCAAAGCAGATCCAAACAAATTAGTTTTTTTTTTTAACTTGACAAAACTGAACTTAAACAGAATAAAAAGAATAACCACTAACTCGAATTTCATTTTCTAAACGAAACGAAATCATCAAAAACTGATTCCTATTTCTTAATAGATAGACTACAAAGATTTATAGATTAACTATTTTGATCTAAAAGGCATTATTTATCGACAATAGGAAAGTAGACAATGTCTATCCTATCTTTCTTTGCCTCAGTGAATTGTTGCTCCAGAGAAATACACTTTTGTTGAAGAATGTGTAGCTTGGCTTCTTTCCAATTGGACCTGAAGCTGGAGACTTCAGCTGATCATTATATCAAATCTAAGCTTCAACATTGATTTTTATCAGTGTAATGAAAAAAAAATTATATATATGTAATTTTCATAGAGATGTTTTAAAGAGGCGTAATATTATTAACATATATTTTATAAATTTAGGTCTTGCATCTTTGTAGAATTCAGGCTAAAACAAGGGCCGGGCGTTGACTATATATAGTGATAAAACTAATATAGGTCTTTAATTTATTCACACTTTAATATTTTAGGTCATAGT
Source organism: Olivierus martensii (assembly GCA_000484575.1). NCBI lineage: Eukaryota > Metazoa > Arthropoda > Arachnida > Scorpiones > Buthidae > Olivierus > Olivierus martensii. The sequence continues at coordinate 14,837 of AYEL01058375.1, forward strand.
TATGTTAGATAGACTACTGTTCTACATAAATTGAAAAGAAGTGCGAAGATGTCTGAAAAAAATTTTCTTATTTTACACAATTTAAATAATTCAGTTTTCTATTTTTAATATAAAGAAGACTAATCAAATTCTTCGTTTTTTTTTTTTATTAATAGACCATGAACACACGACAATCTGTAATAATTTGTTTATGTTATAATACAAACAAATAAATATTTATTTTAAATCCTAGAATTACTAAATATTATTATTTTAATATTTAGCAAAGATTCGAAAAAGAAAAAAATAATAATTAAATTTTGTAGTTATAAAGCTTAGCTAAAAATTTATAAATAAATTATCAATCAGCTGTTTATTTAAAAAATATTGATATTTTTCACTAAAATAAATAATCAAAATATATTGTTATTTATTTAATAATATACAAAATAATTGTGTTTTTTTTTTATTAATGTTATAGAAGAGATTTAAACAATAAAACTGTATTTAAAAATTCTCATTAGTGGAACAATTTGATCATGGTTGTGTCAAAATGTTATTTCTGTGATAATTTCACTGAAAAAGGAATATTTTTTGAAATATGTATGTATAATGAGAGTTACCGACTTTAAGTACAGTATTTTAAATGAATTTCTAAAAAAATTGCATTTTTATTTTTTACAAAAAATCTAAAATTTTAATAGAAAAACTATACTGTATAATGAATTATTAATACTTAAAAAAAAATACAGTACTGTATTGGCTTTACACATCATTAAAATGAAATCAAATCCAGTTGTTGATATAAACTAATTGCTTATGATGAATATCGAATTTCAATTCTAAGAAACGTTTTTGATAGTCTATCTTCGTTTAGATTAAAATTAAAGAACAGTTAGTTAATTTATTCGTCATTGTGCACTGCAAATATATTTTAGTGGATTTAGATTTCAGTATTAAAACTGATAAATCGATATAAATTTTAGTCTATAGATCTATTAATTATATGAATAACAGAAACTCGTTTAAAAAAAATTAATTTATTAAGATAAATGAGATATATTTTACTTCACTTAATGTAAGTTAAATCTTAAAAAAATTTATTCGTATTTAGTGTTGTAACACGTTTTAATTGCAGAAATGCTGTTACGATGCCTTCTTTTCTATTTGTTTTTGAATTTTGAAGACGATATCGTTTATTGCGATAATCAGATGTTGTCACAGTTCCTCAAATTTACTGAGAATGTTTTGAATCAAGGTATTTTATTGAATAATTCAGTTATTGTCACAGTTCCTCAAATTTACTGAGAATGTTTTGAATCAAGGTATTTTATTGAATAATTACAATATCTTAATTAATATGAATAAGCAAATTAATTTTTACAGCTAATGATTTGATCAAACAGTGCAATTCTTTCCAACCTGGTCCCATAGACTGTGCTCAGATTATGAGAAGTGGAAACAAGACTTCGGGAATTTATAGAATATGGCCTTCAGCTTGGGAGAGATTTGAAAGTTTATCTGTATTTTGCGACATGGATACTGATGGTGGTGGATGGACAGTAAGTAAATATCTTAAAACATAGTAGATCTTTCCTGTTATTCTCTAAATATCGTAATCTATCATAACTACGATAAGATTTTATAAGAAAATATTTTAATACTTTCTTTCTTATAATAGTTTGTTATTTTAATAACAAACTATTATGATGATATTTCTGGGTTATATTATTTCAGATAATTCAAAAAAGAGGCCAATATGGAAATCCTCAAGATTATTTCTTTAAAAATTGGAATGATTTTAAACTTGGATTTGGTGATCTAAAAAAAGAATTCTGGGTTGGTAAGATATTGCCAAGGATATTACTAATATAAAACAATGTTTACCATTCTAAATGAATTTATTTTTATGATCAATCGTTAATTAGGAAATGATCAATTGTTTGCCATAACCAACCAAAGAAATTATTCTCTTCGCATCGATATGAATGATTTGGAAGGAGAAAAACGCTTTGCTCTATATAAAGAATTTTGGATTGAAAATGAAGATCATTATTATAAACTTCACGTTTCTTCTTATTCAGGAAATGCTGGTAATAACACTTATTATTAGAATCTCAAATTGTAATAATATAATTCAATCTAGTAACCAATAATAATAAACACTTTTCTCTACTACGAAATGAAGAATAAGTGTGTTTTTAATTAGTTTGATAATTCTAAAATAGTTTAGCTAAAATATATGTTTTCAATATTATATACGTTTGTTTTCCTATGCGTAATTAAATATTTTGTATTTTAGGAAACTCTTTAAACGATGCTAACGGTAAGAATTTCGCAACAAAAGATAAAGATTTAGGAAAGCATGTTGTTTTTTACAAAGGTGCTTGGTGGCATAATAGTTGTTATGAAACAAATTTGAATGGACTTAATTTTAATGGACCTCATGAAAGTTTTGCAGATGGAATCATGTGGAGAAGTTGGAAAGGGGCCTGTTATTCTCTTTCAGAAGTCGAAATGAAAATCCGTCCAGTCGATTTCAAATGAACTCTTCATTATAGTATTTTTAATCTATTTAGACCATTTAAAACTGTTTTTGTTTGTAAATTATTATTGAAAATATTAATTTTAAAATAAAATGATTATCAGTTTTGCAAATTAATTAAATTTTAATAATTTAATGTAAAGAACTTAACTTATTTTGTTTCTAAATAATAGAATTTTTAAGACGGTATTATCAATGCAGTAATGTTGTTTTGAATATGAAATAATATAAAATTATAAGTAAATTATCAATGTTTTCGTGTAAATTTATAATTTATTAAAGCATTATTTTGTGCTAAGTAAATGAAGTAGATTGTTTTCTTTTATTAACATATCAGCCAGGATGTCTGGCGTTGACCATGAATTTTTGGTATACAATTTACAAATGTTAACTATTATATCGGTATGACGTCATATATACTAAAGCAATTCGATGAAAATAAGACCCCAAAAGCCAGTAAAAGAAATATAAAATTATTACTCTTGGTATTATTCAATTTGAAATTCGTTACAGTACTGACATGATCGTCTTTAGTCTCAATCATGGTCTCAACAGCATTTTATTCTTCAAGCATTCGCATTCGCTTATCAGAATTTACTGTATTACATTCATACGATTTAAAAATATATTTTAAATTTAGCATTCTACTCAATCAAGTTATTAATTATTATAATATATCTTTTTTTATATTTGACTGCGGGGCCCGGAATTCCTGAAGGTCATGGGCTTAAACCTACATAGCCATGTTTGTATCTGTTTGGGATCCTGATTTGAATCCGGATCCTCCAGGGTGATAAGCTACAGATTTACCAGGCGGCCATCCCCTCTCGAGTGCTCACGCCTTGACCTGGCGAGAGGGCTTACCGGCTGTCACTATATTCCTGTACCTGTTCAGTCGGGCCGGTACATCCATAGTAACAAGGAGAAACTAAGAGTTTGCCAATTGCTTGGCGAAATTCAGGCGAAGACAACCCCATACCACGGGTGGACGTGTGCAGACGTCGCTGTGCGTCAGTGGCTGTCGAAAGGGCTCACGCCTTGACGTGGCGAGAGGGCTTACCGGCTGTCACTATTCCTGTACCTGTTCAGTCGGGCCGGTACATCCATAGTAACAAGGAGAAACTAAGAGTTTGCCAATTGCTTGGCGAAATTCAGGCGAAGACAACCCCATACCACGGGTGGACGTGTGCAGACGTCGCTGTGCGTCAGTGGCTGTCGAAAGGAAGTGGTTCCCCGAGTATACAGCTGACGGAAGTCCTAGCCGAATAATTCGCCCTCGGATCTCGTTTGATTTTCTATAGAGAGATCCCGGCCGGATGGCTGCGTGGTAAAGCTTTGGCTTACCACCCTGGAGGATCCGGGTTCAAATCCGGGTCCCACACCTCCAGTTTTTCAGGAGGGGTCCGGGCCCGGCTCGTTGAATCCCATCCTTCAACATCCGGTTGACCCCATCATGGGTGTTGGCCAGCCTGTGATGGGTTTTATAAGTGGCCGCCACCAGATACAGAATATCCCATGAGGATATGGCGGCTTAATCTAACTAACCTAACCTATAGAGAGATCCAGCAGCAAAGCTGGTCAGCCTGGGATAGTCCCTTGCCCCCAGTAGTAGCTGCCCCTAGTGAAGAAATTCCTATAGAGTCGATACAGCGTGGCTGCAACCATCCCTCGCTGATGGATGCTCTGTAGTTCGCCACTCAACCGTCCGAGTCCCTGCGGATCCGGGATTAAGAATTGTTTACTCTGAACGGAATGTTTCACAAGATATTATGACAATTACTTTCGAATCTACTGTGTGATCAATAACTGCCTCCATGGGATTTATCAATAGATTGAAGGATGGGTTTCAACAAGTCGAGATCGAATTCGCCCGAAAGATCTGTAAATTAACAAATGATTTCTCAGATAAAAATTTAGCACTTGTCCTTTCTGCCGAATCATATTTTAATGCTGTATTTCTCACGGTCTGTTCGGCTAATAGACTTAAAAACAGTTTCATCCGTTTTATCACATCGCAAACTATACAGAAAAATCGTTATTATTTATATTAATATAATTAGAGAGCAGGAAATTGGCTTAATGTAAAATTGCAGAATTTACAGCGTGGCTGCAACCATCCCTCGCTGATGGATGCTCTGTAGTTCGCCACTCAACAGTCCGAGTCCCTGCGGATCCGGGATTAAGAATTGTTTACTCTGAACGGAATGTTTCACAAGATATTATGACAATTACTTTCGAATCTACTGTGTGATCAATAACTGCCTCCATGGGATTTATCAATAGATTGAAGGATGGGTTTCAACAAGTCCAGATCGAATTCGCCCGAAAGATCTGTAAATTAACAAATGATTTCTCAGATAAAAATTTAGCACTTGTCCTTTCTGCCGAATCATATTTTAATGATGTATTTCTCACGGTCTGTTCGGCTAATAGACTTAAAAACGGTTTCATCCATTTTATCACATCGCAAACTATACAGAAAAATCGTTTTTATTTATATTAATATAATTAGAGAGCAGGAAATTGGCTTAATGTAAAATTGCAGAATTTTCCCATGATAAAGGGGATACGCGATGTATAACGCATATTACATCGATTTCCATATAAATTTTAAACACGAGGAGAAAATGTTAAATTAGAAAATTGTTAAAACATCAGACGTAAATGTAACTGCAAGTAATTCTGAAAAGTTCGTGCCCATTTAATATACTTTACTGGCATTTGGCTATCAAATAATACAATTTTTTAGAGTAACTAACGTATTTATTTCTATTTTATATATTTTCTTACAAATAATTCTAGTTTCAACCCTGATACTAGTGCCAATAGATATCGTTTTCAATAATTATTTCTGCAAATTATATCATGATGTGCATTATTAAAAATATATTCATTTTTTTTCGTAATGAATTGATGAAGAAAATTGTCCCATTGTTATTTGCAAACTTTGCTGAACAAACAGATATGGTTTATTATAAAATTATTACTTTTCCTACAAAAATAACATTAGCAAAATTTTCCTAATTAAAATTAACAATTTATTTTATAGTAATTATAATATACAATACTCGCGCTCCTCTAGTTACGAATATAACTCGTACGTAAGTTTTGTTCCTTACTCAGATACTGTTATTTGGCTCCGAAAATAGCTAAAATAACTTTATATACTGTGTTCTGTAATACGTTTCATAACTGTATCAATTAGAAGTTTCTCATTTCAGAGATTCGATCAAAAGTTTCGATTATAATGCGAAGTCTTCTTTGCGTAATCGCCGCCATCTTGAAATATCGCCCTCATATGATATATCTTGATGTAATTTTATGTTATATCGGTTGATAGAACATTCTGTTCTGCTATTGTTTAAAATTATCGAAGAGTATTTCAAAGTTCGTAAAATTTGAAAATGAAATTTCATCTTATTAAGTATGAAAGTTCGTAACTAGAGGAGAGCGTGTATTACTACAATATCTCTCATTGAAATGACATAAAAAAACTAATCAAACTTCTCCTTATGCTGTATATGTGTACATTTTATATTTGTGCAATAGATACTAATTTGAATTAAGAAATAAAATAACTCTTACAACTGGTACTAAGTAAAAATATCTTAACAGATTCCAGTAATAATTTTCTACAAGTTTCCATAAAATAGCACAAAGTTGAATTCTAAAATAACTCTGTTCGATTAGTAAGAAAAATTTCTTCGCAACTCTTTCTCTGATGCGAAATAGCCCTTAATTTTAATAGCCACGTACTGATTACCTGTAAAAGAGTTAATATAATTTTAGAAAATTAATTTTGTCAAATTATGTTCAAATAATTTTATAAAACATTGCGACCTTGATGGGGAATCTCTTGTTGATACGAAAAAATCCAGCCATAGACAGACTCAGGGACACTTTCCCGAATCTTTTCATGAAATCTAAAATCTGAAAAGACAATTAATGGATTAAATTGGAATATAAGCGACTTTAATTAATCATTAAACATACCTTCAGCTTCTTTTTCAGATGTATACGGGATTCTGCCAAATGTCTAATTTCTTGAAATCCATTTTCCATCTAGAATATAATAAATAAATAAATAAGTAATCGTTTCAAAAGAAAAATAATTCGACACAAATGATTCAAAAACTTGCATTAAAAGATATTGAGCACAACAAGCACGCGTAGATGATACAAATGAAAGTGCAAATAACGGCTAATAAAAAAAAAATAGAATTCTTAATTCCTTTTTCATTTCGAGGAAAAGAAGAATATAATAAACAAAACTAGTTTCAGAAATGACAAAAATATAAATCATGACAAATGGATAATTGAAATTATTGTTCCTTTGTGCCACGAATGTCCATAATTATTGGTGATGTGTGAAATATTCGTCTAGTTTTGAATCCAAATGCAGATCGTTTTTTTGTATAAAATTATTGTTCCACTGTGCCACAAATGTCCATAATTGTTGGTGATGTGTGAAATATTCGTCTAGTTTTGAATCCAAATGCAGATCGTTTTTTTGTATTAAAGACAATTCCTTTAATAGCTGTTCGTATTCTTTGTTAGCTACAAAAACGAATATTCCTCCTAGAAACAATACAAAGTAATAAAAGCCAAGAAAATAAATCGTCTAAATTCCAATTTCTACACAACAGAAAAGCGCTTCAACCTTCAAATTTTTCTCGATTTATCATAAGGGGATAGAAGTAAAGATCATTCAGAAGTTGAAATAAAAACCATTGGAATACACAAAATAAACAAACAAATAAACACAGTTTCTTGTACTATTTTGAAACAAAAATAGTACAAGAATGTAATTCCATTCTTGTACTATTTTTGTTTCAAAATATTTTGTATTTCTTAATGAAACTCTTACATTCAACTTTGTATTTTTGATGAATCTAAAAATAGAAGCGACAGTAAATGTAAAAAGTAAAGCAATGAATTTTACGGTTTATCGATCTGCTTTTGATTAAATCGTACCATTCAACGCAGAAAGCGTATTGATTAATACTTGGAACGATACACCACAAATTTATAAAAACTTGTCCCCACAAAATTAATTCTACAAATTGAATATATATCAATTTTCGCCTGTGTCCATATGGAGATTTGTTAATTTAGAGTTACAAGGGGAGAAAGGATCCAAACCGTATATGAGCGCCATTTTTCTAATCGGTCTAAGATTGGAACATAAGCAAATTTCTCTGACGCTGGAAAACATGCTTCTCTCTTCATGATTACAATTTGATTTCTGCTCTTCTATAACGAGAAAATATTTTAGGAATCTTAATAGATGAAAGTTATTTATCTTACTCTGCATTAAGTTAATGGGCTGGATATTAAGTTTTAATTTATAATCTATTATAATAAAATACACATTTACTATATATTTTCTATTCCATTAAGATGGAATTTTAATGGAAATCTATTGAGTTAGAAAACAAAAGTTAAAGTGAATGTAAACAGTAAAACAATAAAACTTCCCTGCTGGAAAACATCTGGTATTAATATCAAATTTTCTCTATACTTCTAAACCAGTGATTCCCAACCAGGGGCCCTAGTCTCCAGTCTATCGTGTTACAACGCATTCGTGTTAGCAGTATCACGTGACACCACTACGAATGCGTTGTAACACGATAAACTCGAGACTAGGTCCCCTAGAAGTGCTCACCCCTTAGGGGTGCACGATAACATTTCAGAATTATATTATACTATTCCAATAATAATTGTTATCAACACATTCAGGCTATTCCAGCGAAGATTGCATAGACATTTTTCTCACTGCTGAGTCCAATAAATGAATATTATATTCCAATAATAATTGTTATCAACACATCCAGGCTATTCCAGCGAAGATTGCATAGACATTTTTCTCACTGCTGAGTCCAATAAATGAAAATGCCCGGTTAACATTCAAGATAACTAGTGAAAGTTGTTAGATCGACTCACGTCCGCAGCACCTTCTGCGCATGCGCATGGGGTACCTGATAATTTACTAAAAGCCAAGGTGTACGGGAGGACCAAAAGCGCTATTCTAAAGTGAAGGATTGATTTAAGTAGATAATAATTCCAACGATCTATATTATTCTCCATTAAAATATCCTCTCATTCTTAAATTATAATTGTTGTCGATTTTAATACTCTTAATTATGATATAATAAAGGTATTCTATGCATTTTACATTTTAATGGAATTAAAATTCCTCTCTATGAATTTAGATATAAGGTAAATAAATGATGATAATTATATAAATTATATTTTCGATAATATTAGCATAAAATCGTCTTTCAATGATTTATTAATTTTTTATCGACATTCTAAACGAATTCTCTAATTTATGTTTACGTGATGGTCAGTGCCGGCCCTATGGTAGTCGGCGCACTGCTGCAAAGTTATTTTATACTGCCCCTATATGTTTTTAAAGACAATAGTGGATAATTTTTGGGTAATAAAACCTTTTATAGATAGATTGCTATCGCAAATATTTTAAGTATTTTAATCAAAATGATTTGCGATAGCGCACCTGTCAGAGACTATACCAGAGCGTGATCATGTCTTAATGACAGTCACGCAGATATTATTTCCTTTAAAACACTGCATAATCATTGACTAGTGATTGGGATTTTGTAAAGCAGACAGAAGGTTACTACAGACGAATTTCTCTCCCCAGAGGTATTATTTCCTTTAAAACACTGCATAATCATTTTTTTGTTATTGGTAGTTGTAAAGCAGTCAGAAAGTTGCGACAAACGAAGCTCGCTCCCAAGATAATGGAAGATAGTTGCTTAAATTGCTTTCTCCGACCCTACTTGAAAATGGCTCTGATATATGGTATAGATTCTTTCACCACATGCGATTGCCTAAATGAGAAAACAGACCAGCTGATGAACACTATAAAAAAGATATATATTCAATTTGTGGAGATTATTTTATGGGGACAATTTATTGTAAATGTTGGAAATACAATTCCGGGTTTAAACCAATATATGATATGTGGTGGATGTTACGACAGTTTCGAGAATTCCTTGCTAATTAAAGTAGGTCTAACATCTTTTACTTTTTCAGTCGCATGCATGTTCAGTTTTCTTAAACCGTTGAAACTAAATCTGAAAATTCAATTAAGTAATATAAAATATTTTGATCAAACAAAGATAAATGACTATACTATTAATATATATCTATCTCTGGTTAATTCTTTATGGATAATTTTTGTTGGGGTTTGCTTTAGAGTGTTCATTTTATCGTATTGTTATTTTGGTTTTAAAAACCAAGAAAAATTTAATGGCGAAGCGATATTTTGTAGCGTGGCATTGGGAGTGATGATAAATTATGCTATTGGAATATATGGTATTCTTTTGTGGCTGGGAGCAATATGTATCTGGATGGCTAATAAAGAATATAAACAATTATTACAAGAGATGTCTTTAATAAGAAGGAACGATCTAAATCTGTATTTAAAACTGGAAAAAGTGTTTGCTCGTCACCAAGAACTGTGGACTCTAGTTGAACAGCTTAATACTAAAATCGACTGTATTTTTCTTGCAATCTATATCATTATTACATATAGTACTAGTTTATGCTACTATGTATACTTATTTGTAGATATGACGGTATTAACCAGATACTACGCTTTAGGATTAGCTATTGTTTGCACTTTCATTTGTATAATCTACGGCTTGTTATTGTCTTCCTTTTCTTTTAACGTAAGCCATTCCGATAAATCAAATCAAATTAATAATTTATTTCGGGATAATTAACATTTATTACTTAAATTTAGATGGTGAATGGTTTTCAAGATATCAGACAGCACGCAATGTGTGTTCTGGAACCTGAAAGAAAATTAAAAGTATGTATACCGATTGATTTTTATTATTTTGCATAAATTGAAAGTAATTGCCATTTATTCAGATTTTAGATTTTATGAAAAGATTCGGAAAAATCTCGTTGAGTCTGTCAATCGGAGGATGCTTTTACGTTAACAAAAGATTCCCCATCAGGGTTTGATTATTTTTAAATTACTCATTTTCTATTTATATAATGAAAATTTATATTCTGAAGTATTTTAATGCTTTTGTAGATTGTCAGCACCCTGCATTCTGTCTTTTCGGCATTGTTAAAATTAAAGGATGTTTCCTATAAGAAGAATAAATGTGAAGAAATATTTCTGGCTAATCAAACTGATCTGTTTTAATCGAAGGCCCATATTTCTTGATCATTTCTTCAATTGAGTTTTTCATGGAAGTTTCTTAATAAATTCTACTTATGATCTGTCATCATTTCCTTCGATCTTGGTCTACGTATGTTTCTTTTTTCTTCTTGAAACTAGGAGAGACATTATGATAAATTTTCACCATCAACACTATCATATCTTTCCTCTGCCACAGTATATTAATCCTCTCTCTCTAAGCATAGTATCTTAATACTTTATTTGTTTTAGAAGTAAAAAGAAAAGAAATATAGCTACAACAACTAATTGACAAATATAAAGAATTAACTAACTTGTTGTTTAGTGCGTAGTTGCCTAAATTATATTCGAGATCAGGAAACTATTTTTACTCTCTACATTCTAAATAAAATAAAAGTTTGTATGATTTTTCTTCATGTACTCTACTATCTGTGTTAACTAGCATCATAACTAGTATGTAAATATTATTTGATTCGAATTAAATTCGTAATGTTATTGCTACGCACTAAAGAATTAGGTTCATCGATAGTAATTTGATATGTCATTAAAAAATTAATGGAGAATCTTACATGTGATATGTGTTGTAACATTCTTGTAAAATCACCATTTGAGAGTCTAATGAACATATGATCTAAATGACATCGTTTTCGAGTTATAACCCTTTAAATCTAACCAATCACCATCGAGTTAGAATACACAAAGTGTCACAACGCGTCGCGTTGCTTTCTTACTACCAAGTATATAGTAAGAGAGCGACACAATGCGATGCGTCTTGGCAACGCGACGCGTCGTGACGTTTTGTTTACTCGATGGTGATTGGCTAGCTTTAAAGGGTTATAACTCGAAAACGGGGTGCGATTTAGATTGTACGTTCATTAGATATACAGTATTTGACTTGTTTCGAGGCCCCACGACGAAGTTTTCTTCACCCTGAACATCATAATTCTATAAACAATTTTTTTCAGAGTAAAAAACAATATTTAATATAAAAAATACAGGTCTAGAAAACTGAAGTTAACTTGAAAATATATTCCATCAATTATGCCAATATACGATCAAGTATTCGATCATCGACGTCATACGATATAAGCTTAATTAAATTTTACGTCCTAATTGCATGTTAAAAAATTCAATTACTGGTATATGTTGTCGCAGCGCAACGTGGTGCTAGCTGTAATGACGCGATGGCGGTAGTTTTGAAATTAAATTTTAATAGTAATGAACTTCAAAACCGACTTTGTTTTTTAAATTTCTTAATATATATTTCTTTTTACAGTGGATTTACTGAAAGATATAAATTATTACTAAATAGATTTTTAGTAAAATAATTAAAACAAATCTCTCTGGTTTAGCAAAATTTCATGACAATTTATTTTCGATAATCCGATATACAATACAAGAATCCCTTGATTAGTGCGGGTTTGAATAATGCGCGAAAAAATTTGAGACTATCTCTTAATATATGCGGTGCGAAATTTATTAATGCGCTTCAACAAAAGTGAGATTTTTTTTTTTTTTTACCAACTGTCAGAAGCGTTTGCAATATATTCTCCGGGATTTACTCTACACGATTAGAGCACTACAGTAAATTTATTTAATTCTGTTAATATTATGACTTTCGTCATCTGTTATATTTTAAATTCGTTCGTAATTTTATTTATTAATAAATTTAGTGTGAATGGGTAGTACCTACTATTAGACATTACAATATACAATAACATATAGCCAGTCTTGCCTTCAGTTCCTCTCCAGTACTAGTTAATGACGTGTTTTCTGACGTCACTATCAGTTGAGAGTGAGACGGAGTATAGATGTCTACGGATGTGCAATCTTTTACAAAATTTATGCAATTTTGTAAAAAAAATCTTTTTGTGAAATATAAATTTTAACTTTTACTAAGGTGACCAACTTTTTTACAGTGAAAAGGAGGACACAAATTAATTGAAGAAAAAATATCGTAAATAAAAGAAACATCTGATTCATTGCACCAATAATACACTATAATATGATAAATACGTAATAAAAACATTTGTAGCATTTTATATTGTAATTATGCTGACATGCTTATTAATTATTATTTGAATGAGTACTTTTCCATTGAATGAATATTTTTTTGTCAATTTATCATCTCAACATTATATTGGAAATATCTGAACAAGAAATGTCCTTCATATTGAATTTAACGGCAAATGCTGCAACTAAGTATCAGCATTCAATCTCGATTTCTGCAAAAAACTTTTTCAACTGCTGCATTAGTTCTATGGAAGCCCAATGTAAATTGAACAATAAATAAATAAATTTTTGCATAAATATGTTCATTTTTGAAATGGCTGAATATTTCCACCCATCTTTTATCAATTTCAACATGTTCATTTACCCATTTTATTAATTTTTCAGAATTTAAATATATATTCAAAGAGACAATTGTCATCTATTTTAATATCTGCCATTTATTTAGATAAAAACTCAATCTTTCAACTGCTGCATTAGTTCTATGTAAGCACAATGTAAGTTGAACAAGAATAAATAAATTTTTGCATAGAATATGTTCATTTTTGAAATGGCTGAATATTTCCACCCATCTTTTATTAATTTCCCATTTTATTAATTTTTCAGAATTTAAATATACATTCAAAGAGACAATTGTCATCTATTTTAATATCTGCCATTTATTTAGATAAAAACTCAACACAAGGAAAAGGAGGACATGCAGTAGGACACTTTCGAGGGAGGACAGAACTTAAGAACTGTCCTCCCTAAAGGACGACGATTGGTCACCTTACTTTTACTATAAATTTTTAAATACCTATATATTATACATATTCCTCAATGAAAAAAGGACTGTCCTCCCTAAAGGACGACGATTTGTCACCTTACTTTTACTATAAATTTTTAAATACCTATATATTATACATATTCCTCAATGATTTAAAGTACAGTACATGTAATACAATATAGATTCGTTATGAGAGTAAAAAATATATATATTTACACTTTTGGTACTTTCCAGGAATCATTATAATTATTCCCATTGGCTTTTTAGAAAAAATATACTGTATATATTTACACTTTTGGTACTTTCCAGGAATCATTATAATTATTCCCATTGGCTTTTTAGTTTGATTAGTGTGGTTTTGATATATGCGGTGTATTGCGAGGATTTATTAACCACACTAATCAAGAAATTCATGTACTATTCAATTTCCGATAAACCACCATATCTCACGTGTGTATTCTATATCTGGCGGCGGCCACTTATAGACCCCATCATAGACTGGCCACCCATGATGGATTTAATCGGATGGGATTCAATGGGCCGGCCCGGACCCCTTCAGAAAAAATGTGTATTCTATATCTGGCGGCGGCCACTTATAGACCCCATCATAGACAGGCCATCACCCATGATGGATTTAATCGGATGGGATTCAATGGGCCGGCCCGGACCCCTTCAGAAAACTGACACACAGACTCGGATCCTCCAAGGTGGTAAGCCACTTTACTACGTGGCTCAATTTCCAATAGATGTTTTCTCATTGGCAAATACAGTTTGACGTTAACAGAGTTTATCAGTAGATTTTTTGTTGTTGCAACAGTGTCACCAAAGTCATAAATCAAAAAATTGTCATCGTGCCAGTTGAGATAAATAATAGAATTGCGAAGAAAAATATTACAGCAGGCGCCCTCTTAACCGACCATTCAGCTAAACAGTTTGACGTTAACAGAGGTTATCACGAGATTTTTTGTTGTTGCAACAATGTCACCAAAGTCATAAATCAAAAAATTGTCATCGTGCCAGTTAAGGGATTAATAATAGAATTGCGAAGAAAAATATTACAGCAGGCGCCCTCTTAACCGACCATTCAGCTAACAAAATAAATCATACGGCAGTCACCGCCTGTCACGAGGTGTTTGTCTGTACTCTCCAGGTATTTATTAATTGCTCTATTTATTTGAGCAGTGTACATGGTTATTTCTATTCTCGAATCATACGGCAGTCACCTCCTGTCACGAGGTGTTTGTACCCTCCAGGTATTTATTAATTGCTCTATTCATTTGAGCAGTGGTCGTTGTTATTGCTTTGTGCAAGCAGTGTACATGGTTATTTCTATCGTTACTGTAATTCAGTGTGAAAAAATTTTCGTTGGAAAAATAGCGAGTTTGCTTAAAATATAGTGATTCAGTGTGTATTGTGTTCTGTGATATTTTTCCTGCTTATCTTGTGATGTATATATGTATTGTATTCCAAATACTGTACTGTATACTGTATATGTAATTCGGTTTAACCGGCCATTTCGTTATCCGGCCAATGGTTCAGTCCCATGGTAGCCGGTTAAGAGGGCGCCTACTGTAAATTTTTTCTAAAAATGCTTTTTGTGGTGGAATCCTCCATACTTTGTGAATCACATGGCAAAGAACCCATTGCAATCACGATCATTTAGGATATCAAACAAGAATAATTAATAGCTTAATTAATAAAAAAATATTAATACTTCACAATGTCTGTGGTAATAAAAACAACAATTGGTGATATGACTTTCACCTTATACACCAAAGAAAGACCAAGAGCTTCATTAAATTTCCTCAAACTTTGCAAAGTGAAGTTCTTCAACTTTAATTTATTTCACAAAGTAGAAAGAAATTTTATTGCACAAGCAGGAGATCCAACTGGAACAGGTAGAGGTGGTGAATCAATATTTTGCAGAATATATGGTGAACAAGCAAGATTATTTGAAGCAGAAAAAAAGCCTATAATAAAACACAAAAAAATTGGAACCCTTTCAATGGTTAATGATGGAAATGGTATGCATGGATCACAGTTTTTTATTACATTAAATGATGATTTAGATTATTTAGATGGAGTCCATACAGTTTTTGGTGAATTAGTAGAAGGTATTGATGTTATAAAAGTTCTTAATGAAACAATTTGTGATGAAGAAAACAGACCATATAAAGATATTAGAATTTGTCATACAGTTATTTTGGAAGATCCATATGATGATCCAAGTGGATTAATAATTCCGGATCGTTCTCCAGAACCATCAAAAGAAATGTTAAAGACGACTCGAATAGCAGCTGACGAAGAAATAGATGACACAAAAGGTAAAAGTATGGAAGAAATTGAAGAGGAAATAAAAGATAAAGAAGCCAAAGCTCGAGCAATTATATTAGAAATGGTTGGTGATATACCAGATGCTGAGATTAAACCACCGGATAATGTTTTATTTGTATGCAAATTGAATCCAGTAACAACTTCTGAGGATTTAGAAATTATCTTTTCAAGATTTGGTAAAATATTAAGTTGTGAAGTCATTAAGGATAAAAAAACAGGTGATTCCTTGCAATATGCATTTATAGAATTTGAAAATCCAAAAGATTGTGAAAATGCTTATTTTAAAATGGATAATGTATTAATTGATGACAGAAGAATACATGTTGATTTTAGTCAGTCAGTTTCTAAAATTAAATGGAAAGGAAAGGGAAAAGGTGTTGAATACATTGATAATCCAAAACCTAAACCAAATAAATTCAAATCTAAGTTTGCAATAAAAGAAAAAGCAAAAGCTCCTAGTAGTGGAAAATATGATTTAGTATTTGATGATGATGATGATGACCAGTCTTATTCGAAATCTGCTAAAAGAAAAGAAAGTCCTGATCATAGAAAATCAAGCTCAAAATACAGCGAAAAAGAAAGTTATAAAAATAAATCTAAAGCACACAAATTATCGCCTAGTCCAGAGTCATATAATTATAAGAAAAATAAAAAGAAAAGGTACAAATCTTCAAGTCCAGAAGAAAGAATATCCAAAAGGAAAAATTCTGAACATAAAGCAAGATCAAGATCTAGTTCAAGCGACAGTGACAGAAAAGACTATCATAGATCTCGTGATTATAGCTCCAAAAGACACAGATCAGATAGATATGAAAAAAGTCATAAAAGTTCAAGATATAAACATAGATCAAGATCATCAAGCTGATATTAAGATAAACAGTTTTGTTAATTTATATTAAATAATGCTGATTGCATAAATTCAATAAATTGGCATATTTTATCATATTGTTTCAAATATATTTTTATTTAATTAATAATTTTAATTAAATTAGCCCACAATGTTTTAAAAATATCTCTTAGCAATTCTTCTGGCAGTAGGGATAATTGGAAATATATTCCTGTGTAAAAAAAAGCCAAGTAGCCTTTACAAAGGACTATATTTAAAAACTTTAATTAGAATAGAAACATTTTCAGTTTATCTTCAACTTTCAATTAACAAATTATAAATTCAAATATATTTAAAAACAATCGGAGAACATTTTCTAAAAAATAACATATCAAGTAAAATTTTAAATATTATAGAATTATTAGATATTATGGATTTATATATCCTGTACAGTTGGACCTATCTAACTTTCTAGGTGCCCTGTACTTAAAAAATTTTATCGGAACAACGTTTTTAAGCGTTTACTAAATAATTTTTAAATTTGCATTATTTTACACATATTACAGTACTTCTCTAACAATTACATGAGAATTATTAGATATGGATTTATATATCCTGTACAGTTGGACCTATCTAACTTTCTAGGGGCCCTGTACTTAAAAAATTTTATCGGAACAACTTTTTTAAGCGTTTACTAAATAATAATTTTTAAATTTGCATTATTTTACACATATTACAGTACTTCTCTAACAATTACATGCTTTTCATTGTGCCTTGGGCCTCCTAAAAGTTGAGAATCCTGGATTCAAACCCTAATAGCTCACTCTGCAATCGTGTATAAGCTGAGAATTTTTGTATAGAAGAAAATTTTTAGGTAAATGGATAGCTTATATACGAATCAGTCAAAACTTAATATTTAGCCTCCTAAAAGTTGAGAATCCTGGATTCAAACCCTAGTAGCTCACCCTGTAATCATGTATAAGCTGAGAATTTTTGTAGAGAAGAAAATTTTTAGGTAAATGGATAGCTTATATACGAATCAGTCAAAACTTAATATTTTTTGTATAATGAAATTGGGCCGCGGATTTTTTATGAATAAAATTCGCGATACACCATCATCGTTATTGTACTGGTTTAAAAATGCGTGCATATATGTTACTTCATAATTTCAAGTTCGGCTCCAGCATAAATACGATCGAATATATACAAAACACGTAATGTGGCCACATTTTCGTGATTGCAATGGGTTCTTAAATGGTTGTCCCATGGTAGCCGGTTAAGAGGGCGCCTACTGTAAATTTTTTCTAATGCTTTGATTGTGGTGGAATCCTCCATACTTTGTGAATCACATGGCAAAGAACCCATTGCAATCACGAAAATGTGGCCACATTACGTGTTTTGTATATATTCGATCCTATTTATGCTGAAGTCGAACTTGAAATTATGAAGTAACATATATTCACGCATTTTTAAACCAGTACAATAACGATGATGGTGTATCGCGAATTTTATTCATAAAAAATCCGCGGCCCCATTTCATTATACAAAAAATATTAAGTTTTGACTGATTCGTATATCTTTTACTTCTAAAACAAATAAAGTATTAAGATACTATGCTTAGAGAAAGAGGATTAATATACTGTGGCAGAGGAAAGATATGATAGTATTGATGGTGAAAATTTATCATAATGTCTCTCTTAGTTTCAAGAAGAAAAAAGAAACATACGTAGACCAAGATCGAAGGAAATGATGACAGATTGCTTGACAAATTTGATTTATTTTAGTAAGAATGTATTGTCAATATTCAGATAATTCAATTAAGAAAAATTTGGTAAAGCATTAATCTAACTAAATGCTATATTTCATATTTTACAAAATATTACAGTTGCCTTAAACTAATTATTCAATCTAACTGTCAATTTTTGCCATGCTTCGCAAAAAATAGTCATGATATGCAGGTCCGCCGAGAGGGGTGACATCCGTGACTTTTGTCAAGGGCCCGGCATCGAAGAGGGCCTGAACGTCAGGCTTGAAGTGTCACATAACGTGTCCGATAGTTCGCACGCTGCCAACAGATCACCTAAAGCAGTCGTACCAAAATAAACTTTTTTATATATAACTTAGTATGTAATGTATAGAATTTTGAATTTATTGTTTGCCTTTTTTAAATAAATGCTTATTGTTTTGGTCTGTGTTCTGGGCTCCACTTAAAAAAGTGATAAACTTTTTTAAGTGGGGCCCAGACCACAGACTTGTCACAGGTCCGAAAATTTCTTCCAGCAGCCCTGATGTTATGTTACAACTTTGACTATTATGCATTATCAAAATACCTCAATAATTAAACATCATGGAGTTCAAATTTTAAGAGTTCATACCCTATGTTCCAAAGTATATACTTGTTAATTCTGAGGATGATAAATATCATCAGCCATTTGAAATATTAAAAATGTCAATATTTTTGAAATTATTTGTCATATATGAATAACATTATAATCACTTGACAGAAATTTAGATTTATTTTAAAGCTAAAATCATTCGCATGTAATTACTTTTTTGGTCTGTGAGATTCTCTGAAATGTATTAAAAAAAAAATTGCAATTATGGTAAGTCCCTAATTTATGCAATTTCAGATATATAGATACATTATTCTTTTTATTTTTGCAAAATTTCCATAAAATGCAAATGAAAAATTTATTGAACAATTTGCTTTTTTGCAAAACATCACTTATCACTTTAAATTGTTCTATCTATGCTTAAAGTTAACTCATAAGTTTCATTTGTCCATTCTGCTTGCTATTCATCTATTCATATACAGTAGATTCTCATTATTTGTGGATTACGTATTCACGTATTCAACTATTTGCAAAAATTTACTTGTAACCACTAAATTGATTTTCGCAGCACTTTCATGCTTATTCATGGACTCCAGCTGAACAGCAAAAATACTATTATCAATGTACACTCTCTCTTTCTAATAAAGGAAGCTGTTTCGCAAAAATTTACTTGTAACCACTAAATTGATTTTTGCAGTACTTTCATGCTTATTCATGGACTCCAGCTGAACAGCAAAAATACTGTTATCAATGTACACTCTCTCTTTCTAATAAAGGAAGCTGTTTGTTACCAAACAGTCTTTGTGTCATTCTGTCGGAAAAGTCTCATTGCCTATCCTTGCTCACTGCATAGACCACAAGTAGGACAAAAGTGTATTCATATCATCCCACAGAAGAATTGACCCTATGCTTGAATGCACCCTCAAATTTAAGCACATAACTTCCTCTATTCATATCATCCGCAGTCCCACAGAAGAATTGACCCTATGCTTGAATGCACCCTCAAATTTAAGCACATAACTTCCTTCACATTTGCTCTTTTTGCTGAGATTTTAGATCTGAGGAAAAAAGTAATGCAGACAAGGCTGACCCAGTTTTTCAATGCAGTTCAGGAAGACAATATGTCAGCTACCAAATCAAACAACTACCCATCAAAAATAAGATTTTATTTATTACATGATTAGTGTTTTTAAAAAACTAAATAAAGACTGTAATTATTTGTAAGTACTGTAATACACATTAAATAAGGTGTCTTTAAACAGAAAACACACACACAAAGCAAAGATAAAAATGTTGGGAAGAATGCCGGGTTTGCAGGAACCTAATTCTATATTTCCCATAGGCACAATGGTTCAGAAGAAAGGTTTTCAGGAACCTAACTCTATATTTCCCATAGGCACAATGGTTCAGTATTTATAAAAGAATTTACAGAATGTAACTACCACGAATAATGAGAATTGGCTGTATATTGAATTTAAGCATTGTTGGATTTTCACAGTTTTTGATTTTTGCAGAAATTATAAATTTTAAGTGATCATTTCTTTTTACTATAATTATTCAGTACTAATTTTGAGAAGTCTCTTTGTTCTGTTATTATAAAATGATGGCATTGAAATTATAAAAATTATAAATATTCGAAATGTCAGTTTTATGCATAAAATTTTTTACAAAGTTTCTTTTTATTTTAAAAAATATGCAAATTGAGTTTGTAAATCTAGCTATCTAGAATCTGAGAATACCAATTATTCAGCAATGTTTATAAAAAAATTAATAATAAAAATAATAATAATAATAATAATAATAATAATAATAATAATAGGGAATGCGAAAGGTAGTCACAGTAGGCCTATCTATCATTCCAATCTCCACAGGAGTAATTCCTCACACACTACACAAAAGTCTCAAAATATTATGTATGTTTTGAGATCTATATCCCAAGACATGTAATACTACAAAAAGCATCACTACTCAACAGGGCTGCCGAGAGGGGGTGACATCTGAGACTTTTGTCACGGGCCCGGCATCAAATGGGGCTCGATCATCGGGCTCTGATGTGTCACATAATATGTCCGATAATTTGCAGATCGCCACCAAAAACACACTTTCTACTATTCAAAGTAGTCGTGAAAAAAATAAACTATTTTATACTGTATATCACATGATATGTAATGTATCAAATTTTAAACTTATTGTTTATTTTCTATGACTTTTTTTATTAAATCAAAGTGATGCACATTTTAAGTGGGCCTGAACCACAAACTTATCACGGGCCCGAAAATTTCTCTCAGCAGCCCTGCTACTCAATACATGAAACATAGTAAGAAAGTTTCTCAGCACTGATACAGACAATTAGTTAATGGGGCTCGATCATCGGGCTCTGATGTGTCACATAATATGTCCGATAATTTGCAGATCGCCACCAAAAACACACTTTCTACTATTCAAAGTAGTCGTGAAAAAAATAAACTATTTTATACTGTATATCACATGATATGTAATGTATCAAATTTTAAACTTATTGTTTATTTTCTATGACTTTTTTTATTAAATCAAAGTGATGCACATTTTAAGTGGGCCTGAACCCTCCTGACTCGAGTAAGACGTGGCGCTTTGTCCTGGAGTTACTCCGTGCACATATTGCTGTACCAAGAATAATAATAATAAATTTTATATATTATTATAATTTATTTGCTGAACATTTTGCTAACATTATTGAAGGCAAATATTTAAGACTTATCAAAATATGTATGAATTATTGACAATTATTGGTATTATTAAAAATGAATTTTCATTAAAAATATGATTCACTAGGACAAATTTTTCTGTATAATAAAATTTTATCATACTATATTATTTTAATAACTATAATAAATGATTATAACTATAATAATAAATTTGATTAAATAATAGAAAATGTTCATTACTACATTAAATTGCATAAAAACTAAAAGTGCTTTTCTAAATATTCTTTCACTGCTTATTTAAATTTAATTAATTACAACTAGCCAATTAGCAGGAATTATTATACTCACAGACAAAGCAATTTGTCTATGAGTATAATAATTCCTGCTAATTGGCTAGTTGTAATTAAATAAGCTACAAATGCTACATACCAAGTTGAATTACATTTTTATTAAATGGAAATTATCATTCATTCATGTTTTCATAAGAAAGGCTTATTCAAAACAGTACAGTATTTTTATTTGTGTTAAATTTATATTTTATAAATAAAGATATTAAATAATTTTGTATAGGAATGTTTTATATAAAAGCCATGTTGTTTTTACAAGGAATCATCTCCCTTGGCTTGTACAACCAAGAGAAATGATTCCTTGTAAAAATAAAAGAATTGACAAAGCAATTTGTCTATGAGTATAATAATTCCTGCTAATTGGCTAGTTGTAATTAAATAAGCTACAAATGCTACATACCAAGTTGAATTACATTTTTATTAAATGGAAATTATCATTCATTCATGTTTTCATAAGAAAGGCTTATTCAAAACAGTACAGTATTTTTATTTGTGTTAAATTTATATTTTATAAATAAAGATATTAAATAATTTTGTATAGGAATGTTTTATATAAAAGCCATGTTTTTACAAGGAATCATTTCTCTTGGTTGTACAAGCCAAGGGAGATGATTTCTTGTAAAAATAATAAAGTGATAATGTAAAAATAAAAGAATTCCATTAATTTCTCTAGTTTAACAAACAACATATTTAAAATTTTGAAAAAGTTTGATTGATAGATAGACTGCAAATAACAACACTGTGTTGGATTCAGCAGCAGCTTGTGACTTGAAATTATGAGGGTACAGCAACTTTCAAAATATACACACATACTGCAATGTACAGTCAATTTTGCTTAACTGAGACATGTTGGGACTAATCCATTTTGATCCAATTAAGCGGCTGCCTCAATTAAACAAACTAATAATAAATTCTAAAATAAAATATGTAATACATAGGTAAATAAATAAGTAGGTAAAAAATAATTATTAGGTATCTATTTTAATGTTTTATTAAACCAAAATACAGAAAATGAGCCACTGATATTCATGCTTCACCCGCTAACTATAGGAAATTATTAATCTAATGCTTCTTTGACTTCTGGATCCTTTCCATCACGCTTTCTTTTGGACAGTTCCTGGAATTTCTTTCTGTTATGCCCACTTCTTGCACAGTTGCTTTGATCTTCTGGAATTTCTTTCTGTAATGCCCACTCCTCACACAGTTGATTTTCTTGTTAGAATTTCTTTCTGTAATGCCCACTTCTCACGTAGTTGATTTTCTTGTCAATTTCTTTCTATAATGCCCACTCCTCATACAGTTGATTTTCCTGTTGTAGAAGACGCATTGTGGTAGACTTTGGTAAACCAGTTATATCAGCAAGTCTACCATGACTTGTATTAAATGGCTGGCTTTTAATTTTATCCAGAAAAGCAATTTTATATATTAAATGGCTGGCTTTTAATTTTATCCAGCAAAACAATTTTACTTGAAAGTATGAAATCATTTCTTGGCATCTTGGCAAAGATTTAAAAATTTTAAATAAGTGCAAAATCATTTCTTAGCATCTTGGCAAAGATTTAAAAATTTTAAATAAAATCAACACTGTCTTGATATCTTGGCAAAGATTTAAAAATTTTAAATAAAATCGACGTGCAAAATCATTTCTTAGCATCTTGGCAAAGATTTAAAAATTTTAAATAAAATCAACACTGTAAATGATACTAGGTACCTATATACTAATTGTAGACTCTTTAGCAGACACATACTTGTCATATGCACAATGATAGATAACTGATTTGCATCATACTAGTGTTGCCAAATAATAATGTAAGTAGTGTTGACATATTTTCAAAAAATCCCTAAAATGTGTCAAGAATTGCTAAATTCCTTTTCTGCTACTGTCCCAATTAAGCATTTAAATTATGTATTAGTTTATTAGTTTGGTTTCTGTTCTTTGCAATTTGGCCCAATTAAGTGGCTGCCTCAATTAAGCAGAATCGATTGTATATGTTTTTGGATAAAATATCAGAATTATAGTAGTGGCTGCCTGAATTAAGCAGAATCGATTGTATATGTTTTTGGATAAAATATCAGAATTATAGTAAAAATTAAAAAAAAATAAACATAAAAAAATATTTTTTATTATCTATAAAATAATATTTTAAATTTTACTAAATTGTATAATGTCTTTAATTATAATGTCCAAAATACTTAGAGATATGGAGTAAACATTACTACAAACACATTACTACTGGTGCAACCTGCATAAACAGTTCCGTTATTGTTTAAACAATAGGGAAACTGTGTGACAGACAGTCCTACATTATGTTAATAGTTCATATCTCAGTATATGTGCTAACATCCTTTGCCCGCCTAAGTGCTACAAAATGGATTATTATTATTATTTTTTATACAAAATAAGAGAATTGTATAGGATTGTGGATGATAAAATTAAATATTACAAGCAAATATAAATAAATTAATAAATATGTATCAAGAAAAATTGTGCATGCTGCAGTTCTGCAATATCTATGCACAAGTTGCCCTTGATTAGATCACATTGAACAGAATAAAAATATAAAATCATAATGCAGAATGATATGGAAAAATGTAGATTGTAATTAAAAAAAATCATTTTCAAGTACAGCAATGTTCTACAAAAATGACATTTTATTGGCTTTATTATTTTTTTAAAGAATTCTCTGTCTTCTCTTTATAATAATTAGATACTTAATATTGTATTAGGAATAATCATTATTAAACTTTATTGGATATAAATATTTATAAAGTAACAATGAAATAGCATATAGAGAAAAAATAAGATATAATAATAGATTTTATTTATTTATTTTATGTAAATATATAAGAAAACAATAATTCGAAAAAAAAATAAGTAATGATAATTTGAAATGGTGTGATTTTAATTTTAAGTAAAAAAAAAGGATAGAGCTAAGGAAATGACGATTTTTTGATAAATCCATTAGCAGTTAATCTATGTAATGATAATTTGAAATGGTGTGATTTTAATTTTAAGTAAAAAAAAGGATAGAGCTAAGGAAATGACGATTTTTTGATAAATCCATTAGCAGTTAATCTATCACAAGATTCTTTTATAGCTAAGGACATTATCAAAGAAGAGTATGCTTATAGTCACTTCAATATTCTGGAATGAATTAGAATTTGTCTATTAATATTAGAACATGATTCTCCATTTTTTCAGAAACATAGAGCATAAGAACTACTGATGAGCAGATGATGGCTATGACTTTGCCTTTATATCTGATGTTTCTAGTATTCTACCAGGGCCTATGCAAGAGGTGGCTATTTAAACTTTCAGCAAAGTATAATTAATTCAATGGTAAAATTTCAAATATTGCAAGTGCTGATTATATGGTTCATTCCAGGTCAATTGCTATGACTAATCTGGTTCAGACCCCTATAGTACCTATATGGTGAGAACAGAATTTTTTTCTTCATGATAAAATTTCCTTAAGATCAAATGATATCCCAAACTAATCATTATCCAGGTTAACCAGGAACATTCTCAGATCCCAAAATGGACCCTCCCAATTTAGGATATTTATTATTAAATATTATAATAAATGTATAGAAATATTAATGTATATTTTTATACATTTATTAAAATTTTAATTTTATATTTAAAATTGATGACTTTTTAATAGAAATGAACTTTTGATATTTATAAAAAAAATTAATGATGAATTAAATCTTTATTTTTTTTATCATTAAAATTATACAAATTAAAAGAGCAATTACTGTAATTTTATATTCTGGGCTATTAAGTTAATGTTGCCACTACTCATCAGTCTTAGATCAGATTGAAAAGATCAAGGATAAGATTTCTCACAAGAACATAAGTTCCTATTGTTTAGGTAAATTCAGGATAAGAACACTAGGTAACCTCGTCATTTGGAGATAATCAAATACACAAATATACAGCAACAGAGTTGCAGAGTCGGATTTGTTCCTATTGTTTAGGCAAATTCAAGATAAGAACACTAGGTAATCTCGTCATTTGGAGATAATCAAATACACAAATATACAGCAACAGAGTTGCAGAGTCGGATGGCAAATAATCCGACTCTGACTCCACCTTTTAAAAAAATCCGACTCCCTAAAATTTGTAAGATTCGACTCTGGGCAGTTTAAAATTCCAACTCCGACTCCACCCAAAAATCTCAGACTCCCGAACTCTGACTGTACAACTCCGGTTAAACGTGCTCACTCACTTTGGAGATCCATTCTCCCAGCCCTAAAACTCTAAAGAAACTAAAAACTTCATTTGTGCATTATAAAATTTATTTATCACTATAATTATTTTAATTCAACAAATAAAACAAATTGTTTTCATACTTTAAATACACAGCACCATTGAGCAGACCAAAAGTTAGCTTAATATAGAAAATAAACTTTAACATAAATGTTCTATGTTCGAGAATTATAAAAAACTGTTATTTGTATGAGCTGATGAGGGCGTAGCAATGCCGAAAACGTTTCTCATTAAAGTTTATTTTCTATATTAAGCTAACTTTTGGTCTGCTTAATGGTGCTGTGTATTTAAAGTATGAAAAATTTATAACCTGTCAGAGCAGTAAGGTAAAGAATTTGAATTAAATAAAACAAATATATTAAAATAAAGTATTTCTCTATTTTGGAAACCAAAGTTAGAAAAACAACAGATTGTTTAAAAACTTATAAGTTACAAGAAATGCTGGTTGATTAAAAAAAATTAAGGTGAAATTTGGCATTGTTTGGAGCTTGCAATATTTTCATAGTGAGGTTGATATGAAGAAGTTGCCAATTGCAGAAAATCATCCAAATGAGCATTTGTAATTTGGTGTTTTGTTTTTTTTTTATGATGTTCACATTAGAAAAAGCAGATTCTGAATAGTATGTCAATCTGAAACACAACAGAATTTTTTGCACAATATCAGTTAATATTGGAAACTTTTCATGTAAATACTTCCAAATAATAAGAAAATTAGTGATTTGATAATTTTAACAAAAAATAAACAAACAATAAGCAATACACTTAAAGAGAATTAAATAATAATATAAAATACAGTAAAACCCCATTCAACGCAGGGGATACATTCCAAGGAAAAGTGCTAAACAAAACAGCGTTAAACAAGGTTATTTTAATATGTAAATAATGAAGATAGGTGAAACAGGACAGTGAATAAAAAATATATATATAGCATTTTTTAAATTTTATTTTGTAACATGTATTATTACTATTGTATTACATTAATTATAGACACTTCTTATTGCTAATATCGATTTGTATTCATAAATCATTCGTGAAAAAATTCTTAAAATTCGAAAATAAAAAGTTTTAAGAATAAAAAGCAATAATCAGATTGCAGTAAGCTATAAACAATGAAAAAATATTGATAAAAGAATAACGTTCTAACTTTGAGGAACTATAGTTTAAAGTGGGACAGCATTCAGGTTAAAACTAAAATAGGATAATTGTTATTTTTATTATTGTAAAATAACATTGATGACCGATCAAATATGAACTCTGGTTATTTTTATTACTGTAAAATAACATTGATGACAGATCATAAATATGAACTCACTACAGCAGACTTTTGTATATACTGCACTGCACTGATATCAAACGCACTGTGAGATGGTATAGGAGTATCAATTCAACAAATTCTCACGATTTTGGATTTATGTAAGAATAACCGTTTGAGAAACCATGCCAAAGTGAATCAATAAAAATATAGAATTCGAAAAATAACAACTGCGTTATATCGAAACAGTGTTAAGTGGGGCAGCGTTAAGCAGGATCTTACTGTAATGATAAATAAATTCTTATTTTTTCAATTTTAATTAAATTTGTAAGGAGCAATCAACTTGGAAGGAATAAAGAAGAGATCGACAAAAAATTGCTCTGCAATTGACGGGTTGAACACCATTGCTATATACTGTTAATAGGAACAATTGTTTCATTTTTTCAAAGGTTTGTATATAGCTACTAATTAGACATTTACTTATAGTATATTAAGTTGTTTTGGTGAATGACTTCTGTTATTTGGCCAGAAAAAAATTACTCTTCATACTTAAAATTTACAAATTCTTTTACATAATACTGTGGCCTATCACAATGTATTATGTTGCTTTTATATTTTATAATATAATTTTTATATAAAATTAATTTTCATTTATTTTAACTAGTACTCCTCTAATAAATGAATAAAACATACTAATTATGTTAAAATAATGCACTGACTTGAAAATAAATGAAATTAAACTAGAAAATCACCTTTTCATGCAGTCTAAGTTGTTCATAAATCAAACATATTTCATATTGTGAGCAAATTTCTCTTTATATCAATATGTTTATAACGTCATGTATATTAGTTTCAATTATTAATATTTAAACAATAAAAACCAACTTTATACAGTTATTTAATACTTTAGGCTGTAAATTTATATAATTTCAAGTTGAATATAAAACTGACACACATGATTCTGAATAGGTGTTCTGGTGGAACTTTTGTAAAGTATTTTGGTACTTAAACTAATCAATAGATGACAGAATTATAGCATGTTATAAAAAAATTTGTGAGGCTACATCTAATATCTAAAAATTTCAAAGAGAAATAATATATATTGACAGTGGTCTAAAGTAACTACAATTAGTCCAAAATTACCCTGACTGATTGACCTCTTTTGTATCTATTCTATTATCAGCTTTCATGCAGGCCAGTTCAAACTCAAGCAATCAATACAGTATACATTAGAAGCTGCACAACTTAAGTCAAATTCTTTTACAGAGTTTTCACTTTATAATTTTTATTGATATTTGCTAATTATATTTTTATGGACTTCAACTTTAGATTTAAAACTGTATAGGGGTAGTATTCTAGTTGAACCATAGCACGCTGCTGATTGAAATTGAAGTTTCGCCGCCCACCGACTGATGTATAAAATACGAATCGACAATTCCGTTATATTAAAAGATTCACCGCCCAATCAGCAGCGTGCTACAGTTCAACTAGAATCTTACCTGTATAGGAATTTGAACGTCAGAAGCATTCTAGTAACACAGTGTTATGTGATTAAACACGTGTTGTATAATTCAATGTCTGTTTATATAATAAAAACTTACTTTAGTTTTATTATTGTTTATAATTACGCATAACACTTAAAATACTATAAACAATCATTTGTTATATTATTTCACGTAAATTGAAATGCACGTATCAATACTCCGCCATTTTTAACATTGATTTCTAAATCAGTGTTGCCAACTAAAATTTTGAAAAGTACTAATAAAATTAGTACTTTTCAAAAAATTAGAACTAATAAAATTTTTTGAAAAGTACAGATAAAATGCATTCTAAAAATAACTAAAAATGATGCGGAAATCATCAAAAAATGTATTAAAATGTTTATTGGATATGAAGTATAATAAAAAATGCAAATGCATTTACTTTAAATTTGAATTATTAAAAAGTCATTAGAACAAATTTTATATTTATACTGTATATATTTTATTTTACAGATTATATTTAAATACAATAGCAATTATTTAAAATATATAAAAAATTTTTAATCGATAATTTCTAAAATTTTCCCAGTCAATTTTTTTCAAGTAGATGCCTCATCCTTCAGGTGCTCAAAAAATGTCATTTGATAACTTGTAACAGCAATTCCGACCATTTGAATCGATCTTTAACTATTAAAATTTTTTAAAGGTTTTTATGATTAAGCCGTTACATAATTTTTATTTTATGGTATTCGTGAGGAGCCGTCAATCGCGGTTGTTTTCCATCTCGCGGCGCAATCTTCTAATCATATATCTTTAAAACTTCAGTATTCTAGGCGAATATGTCGTAGCGCCTAGAATACTGAATTTCACAGATATATGATTCGCGAGGAAAATATTGGCAGGAAAGTTCGATTCTGGACCGAATGAAATAGCCTGTGATTGTCGGCCGGATTGGCCGCGTGGAAACGCTTCAGCTTTCTACTCTGGAGGACCCGGGTTCGAATCTCGGATCCCACCCCTTGAAAATATTTATCATGGGGTCCGGGCCCGGCCCGTCGATCCCCGTCCTCCACAATCCGGCTGACCCCTCCGCAGGGGTGGGCAGCCTGTGGAAGGGCTTGTTTCGCCCCTCTACTCAGTACTCTTACTGAGTGGAAAGTGGAGTCATCTGTTGACAAAAAAATAATCAAAAGATAACCTAAATGTCAGCACGATTAGCTGCATGGAAACGCTTCAGCTTTCCATTCTGGAGGACCCGGGTTTGAGTCTCGAATGCCATTCCTTGAAAATATCATGCGGTCTAGGCCCGGCCCGTCGGTTCCCCGTCCTTCCTAATCCTAGACCCCTCCACAAAGGTAAGCAAGCCTGTGATTTCTGCGGGAGACCGCTGAGTGGCCTCGATTGCCCCCGATGGAAACCTTGCCGGTGTCTCTTTTCAATTGGACAATTTTTTACGCCTTTCGGGACAGAAACTAGTACGGAACGGCCGATTCCGGGTGCAGTTAAATAGCCTGGGGTTTTAGCAGGAAAAATGCGGAGCTCCCAATGTATGCCCCTATACACATCTTGCAGACCGACTTGCTGTCTCTTCAAATAGGCGATTTCTGTCTTATGGTTCACAAGCTAGATCAGTCGTTCTCGTCCACAGACAATCCAACTGTTTCGATGCGACAGCTTAGACAGCATCTGAGCCAGCAGGCAATCCAACGCGCTTTCCAAGAGCAGGTCAATTCGATTGTTATTCTATAGGCCGATTGTTTAAACGGAGTTTCTATCGTACACAATTTACTGACGAAGGAATACTGTTAAGGTATTGGTTTTCAGTTCTATAAAACAATAAAAAATTACATCAAGAAATTAAGAATATATCATTAAACACATGACTTATAACAGAGATTCGTTTATTCTCTTCTTAACACATCCAAGAAGAGAACAGTATTAAGAAATATCAAGAGATTACCTCAATGTTCCCAAAGGCGAAAAAATTGAAGTGCACTCTCTTAAGAAATACAGACTTTTAAGTAACTTTACCCTAATAAATAGTTGAAAACTGTATAAATAAATGGATGATTCTTTGTTTAATAATTTAAATTTGCAGATAAGTATTAAAAAATAAAAGAATTTATGAAACAAACAAAAGTTTGTTCCAACTCTGGTTCTAGAGCTATTAGCGCCCTCAGCAAAAATTTTTGGTTGTGGCCAGTTCTGATGATGAACGGACTGGGAGGCCGCTCACTGTTTAAATTGTATGTAAAAAAATTATTGTGTCTTACTACAATAATAGAACCTTTCAATATTTTCATAACTTTCTTATATCCTAATAACTTCATTCTTCATCCTTTTCCAGAGTACATCCACTATCCTCTTTATTAAATAAATAAATAAATAAATAATAAAACACAAAATGCGCCAGAGCCCTGAGAGGGCGCTCCTCTCGATGATATGTGTTGATCCGGCTCTGGTTTATTCCATAAATTCTTTCATTTTTAAATATTTATTCCGGTTGACAGTATGCTCTAATTATTTAATTATTATTATTATTTTCATTGTGTTGAGAATAATTTAGCATAATATTTTAAACTAATTTTCATTTTACATTTGATCATATACTTTTATATTAACCTAAAAAAACTAAGAAAATCGAAAGCATTCGATTGAATTTATCGTGTCTACTATAAGATAATTTATTGATTTATAAAATATATCAATCAAAATTGGATAGTAAGTATAAATTATCCGTGTTAAAGAGGACTGATTTAATATTATTATTATTTCCTCAATTATTAACAAAAAATTGAAACTGTTTAATGTTTATCAAAGGATGTTTTGTGTTTATCTTTCTATTTCTGATTAGAATGAACCATATTTATGTTCAGAATAGATCATTTTATAGGAGTATAAATATTTATTAATTAATGCTTACTATATAGTTAAAATTTTTAGCTTGGTTTAAAAAAATGGATATTATTCAAATTGATAGTTACTACATATTTTTCTATTTCTGATTAGAATGAACCATATTTATGTTCAGAATAGATCAGTTTATAGGAGTATAAATATTTATTAATTAATGCTTACTATATAGTTACAGTAAAATTTTTAGCTTGGTTTAAAAAAATGGATATTATTCAAATTGATAGTTACTACATATCAATCTCTTCGCTTTGTTTTAATTTTATTATGAGAAAATCAAGTAAAATAATTTTATATTTATTATCTTAAGGAACTATGAAATGAAATAAAATTTTATTCCTTTTTTGTTATATAATAGACCATCTGATATAGGCTAACTGAATTATCCTTATTCTTATATTATTGATGTATCTAATAAAAGTAATTCGGTCATACTCCCATTATTTCAAATTAAAAGTATATATTGTATGCACATTAATTTTAATATCTTAAGCTTTATCAAAAAATCGCGTGCCTCGATATATGTCAGTAATGATTCAATCCATCTTTATACAAAGTTGACACAATAACCCAAATACACCTCATATTTTTTTCATTCATTTCAACTGTTCAAAGAGGGAAAATAATCCTAGATCAACTGTGATTGATAAATTAATGAAGATTTAATTTTATATCTGCATATAACACCTGAACGAAAAATGCGGTATCATCGCTTGTTTAAGGATATTGTAAACAGTAAATCTGATGAATAAATCATATGTTTGGAAAATAGCACATATATGAACTTATGTTTTTAATATAAATATCTTAACAAAATAAAGAGGGAAAATAATCCTAGATCAACTGTGATTGATAAATTAATGAAGATTTAATTTTATATCTGCATATAACACCTGAACGAAAAATGCGGTATCATCGCTTGTTTAAGGATATTGTAAATAGTAAATCTGATGAATAAATCATGTTTGGAAAATAGCACATATATGAACTTATGTTTTTAATATAAATATCTTAACAAAATTATAAAATATAAAAATTGAGTTTATTTTTCTTTGGATGATAGTAAGCATATTCAGGAATGGATCGCTTATTAGATCTTAAAAACTCATTTTTTTGCAAGGAAAAAAGAATCCAAAGAAGGAGAAGTATATTCAAAGAAATTAAATGACATTTTCCACTAATAGATTTACGACTTGCTTATCAATTACTCAATATTATTATCAGGGGCGGCTCAGCATACGATCTAGCGAAAAGCGCCCGCTCAGGCCATTGGCGCATTTTGTGTTTTATTATTATTATTGTAGTAAGACCTCATTTTTTTTGCAAGGAAGAAAGAATCCAAAGAAGGAGAAGTATATTCAAAGAAATTAAATGACATTTTCCACTAATAGATTTACGACTTGCTTATCAATTACTCAACATTATTATCAGTGGCGGCTCAGCATACGATCTAGCGAAAAGCGCCCGCTCAGGCCATTGGCGCATTTTGTGTTTTATTATTATTGTAGTAAGACACAATTATTTTTTATACATAATTTAAACAGTGAACATGAACCATCAAAATTGACTTGAGGGGATGCAACCAAAATATTCTTTCGAAGCGCTAAAAGGTCTAAATCCGGCCCTGATTATTATTTAATAATTATACAAATGAATTTAATTTTTTTGCTTTATATTCCGAAAAATAATTTAATTGAAGAAAAATATTTTATGAATCTTAATTTCTAAAATATTATAAAGGGATGTTTTTTATAATATTTTGTATGGGGAATGTATATTAATTATATAAACGGTAATCGAGACAGAACTAAATATTTTCTGAAGAAAGCATATTTTTACAGTGATAAACTCTACTTTCCGAAAAGAAGTAAGGTTAGGTTAGTTTTATTACGCCGCCATATCCTCATGGGATATTCTGCGCCATTTATAGCTCCCATCACAGGCTGGCCAGCACCCATGATGGGGTTCATATCCTCATGGGATATTCTGTATCTGGCGGCGGCCATTTATAGCTCCCATCACAAACTACCCAGTACCCATGATGGGGTCAACAGGCCGGGCCCCTCCTTAAAAATTGGAGGTGTGAGACCCGGATCCTCCAGGGTGGTAAGCCAAAGCTTTACCACGCGGCCATCTGGCCGACGAAAAGAAGTAAGACTTATCAAAATATACGTATCTTAAATAGTGAGAAAGGCGGCCGGATGGCCGAGTGGTAACGCGTTGGCGTACCACGGTGGAGGACCCGGGTTCGCGTCCCGGGTCTGGTCCCGGATTTTTTTAAGAAGTAAGACTTATCAAAATATACGTATCTTAAATAGTGGGAAAGTTTTTAAAATATATAAAAATATATAAAATAATGAGAAAATAGGACTTTTAAAATCAGCAAGATCACCATGTTATATTTCTTTTGGCTCATTAATAATTTTGAACTAATTGACAAATTTTTATAAAATTTGATAGAGAAATTTTGCCATTAATTAATTTTTAAAAATGGCGGATCTTAAAGTTCTAAGATTTACTTTTAATTTCTAATTAAAAAATGAATATTTATAAAATTTAATGGAAAAGTTATCTCATTGAAGATGATCTTGACATCATATCAATTAATTCTATACCATCAACCTTTTAAAAATGAAATATTCTAATAACGTTTTACTTGCGAAAATTACTTTTAATTTCTAATTAAAAAATGAATATTTATAAAATTTAATGGGAAAGTTATCTCATTGAAGATGATCTTGACATCATATCAGTTAATTCTATACCATCAACCTTTTAAAAATGAAATATTCTAATAACGTTTTACTTGCGAAATTCAGTATGGATGTCAGATTACTGAAGATAACATACTTTCTAATACCATTCATTTAATCATTCAAAGATTGTTTGTTTAGAGCAGCGGTTACCAAATTTTTATAATTGCACATCCCTTTAACTATTTAGACTATTGTACTGATTTTACAATGAAACTATTTTTATTTTTAATATTTAAATAAAAACCAATAATTTATTAGTAAAAAAATCTATAATCTGGCAACAATACATGTACTCTGAAAATATCGAATCTGCCATCTCTTAAATAAATCAATATCTAAAACAATATATGCAATGATATTGATGTCAATACATATCGAAGTAGTATGTTAACATGTAGGAAAACTTATTCGATATATTTACTATATATTTAAACTAATTAAATCAATTCTAATTTATCGTCTGCTATCGACGAGTTACCAATAGAGAGCGCTGGTTTCTGTTATGGCCAAATGAGATTTAAAGTGTTGACGTGTTGAAAACTTCTCAACGAAATTACCGCTCAATAATAATCAAAACATTTAATGGTTTAAGAGAATTTATATATTATCATATTTATTAATCAGCTTTAAGTATTTAAGGAAAATATACATATTTTTGTAAGTTGGAAGATGGATCTAAAAGATTTCATCAATTCTAACATAAATTATATGGATGAAAATAAAAATAATTCAGTAAAATCCTGTAATGGTTGTTTAATCGAGGAAAATCACATTAATTCAAGTTTTCAAAATACTTTGAGTGATGATAATGATGTTTCTAATATATTAAAAGCTTTGAGTTCTTCTTATAAGAGATTATTCCATATAGATGATGCAGAATTTCATGATAAGAGGAAATTTGAGGTATGTTTTTTTGCCATAGAATTGAAATAATTTTGTATAATATGTAATTGATTATTTTTAATTATATAATGATTAGCCAGTTTTGACTGTTTATAATATAATTTGAATTTTATTGAAAATAACTATATAAATACTTTTCCCAACTTAACAGGGTTAAAACATTTTAAAATAAGGTAAGATTTTTTAAAATAATATAAAAAATAATTAAAAAATATTATAAATAAACAAATAAACTTTCCAAAAACTGCTTGAATCTCTATTAAACATATTCTATTAAATAACGAGCACAATTAGCAGTCAAAACAAGTCTCCAACTTTTTATTAAAAACGTTTTCGGTATTTATATTATACCATCTTCAGTTACAATACTCTGAATAGAACAATCTCATTCTAGAACAGAATGATCATCTGTTATTTTAAAAATTAACAAAGCTGAGGATTATTTTAAAATTATTTGGGTTATAAACATAAAGTAATAATAAAAGGATTAACGTTGAAAAATACAAAGAAATGACTATAGTTTACAAACAAATAATAAAATAATAACAAAAATATTTTGACTGTTTATAATATAATTTGAATTTTATTGAAAGTAACTATATAAACACTTTTCCCAACTTAACAGGGTTAAAACATTTTAAAATAAGGTAAGATTTTTTAAAATCTAATCTATGACTCTAAATTGGGTAAATAATGGGGATGGGGATGTGCTTGAGGAGCTTGAATGACTTTTTCAAGCAACTTGAGCATCACATCACTAAATTTATGTGCACTCAACTCACATGTTCAAAAAGAAATTAAGACAGAATTAATGGAAGGAAAGAAAAGACAAAATTAAGATGCAATTAATACAAGAAGAGAAAACTAATATAGAAAATTCTGACAAATTTTTTAAATGTATAAGTAACATAAATAAATGAGCGATCATCCTCTCAGTAATTTATGTAAGTACAAATAGTCTGATTTGCATAGATGGATCGTTTCATGAAACTCTACATAAATCAAATTTATGTATGTCGAAGCAAATGCTATAAATTACTAGAAGGTCACAAAAACTTAACATTAAAAATAGTCAAATTAAAAAATAAGCACATAAGTTGTGTGGTAAATTAGTTGCTTACCAAACTGAAGGTATTGGATTCAGAAGGGGATTTGGTTCTGGCCTAGCTCCTTAACTAAAATTAGCCTATGTAAATATGAATCTAAGTACATTGGAGATTTCCTGTAATATAAATGCTGCAATTGCCCTATTTAACAGATATTTTAATTTCAAATTGTTTTATTTTAGAATGCCTATGACTATCAGAAAACAATATAGAACCTGGACATATTTTGAAAAAGAACCATATAGTAAAGGGAAATCTATTGTATTCAATTTTAGTCTAAAGCATAATAATAAAAATTTCATCCATGAGCTGTCATTTAAGTAAACATGATCTATCGAATACTTCAATAGATACCAGTAAATTGAATTCCAGTTATGATATTCAGTATACTAACTTGCATGGAAATGCTTCAAGACAAAAGTATCAAAGTACATGTGTCAGAACTTAAAAGTGGATATGACTTATGAATTTAAAATAATTTTATGATATAGAATATCATAATTAATTATTTCATTTTGAATGACAATCCTAAACAAATTGCTTCAGATAATGCTTTAATTGTTATGATAATTAAAGACTGTCAGCCATTATCAATTGTAGAAGATACTGATTTAGAGAATTTGTAGAACTTTTAAATTCACAATATAATATTCAAAGAAAAAAGAGATTGTGAACTCAAAAATGGAAGTACAGTGGGTGATCGATTAACAAACATAATCCGTTCAAAGACAATGTTCATTAGCCAAATTATTTGTTAACTGATCATTGATTTACCTTAGGTTTTTATGGGAATTTGATAGAATTTTATGGGAATCGTTCTGGAGACCCAAAAATAATTAAATAAAAAATTATTTAATTTCTTACTACATTTATTTATATTTTATAACAATAATATATACATATATAGTGTTGCATTTTCATCTATTACATCTGTTTTCTGTTAAAGAATCTGTCCAATGCCGATTGCTTTTCTCTCTTCTTCAGGATTTTTTGGAAGTGATTAATAGCATTGTCATGATAGAGATCCCCAAATCTATTGACCTTAACCTGGTATGGATGCCATTCCCTTCGTAGAGATCCAAGCCTGTTGACTTCAACCTGGTATGGGTGCCATTCTAACACCAAAATATTGTAAAATCTAACCTGGTATGAGTGCCATTCTAAGACCAAAAAATTGTAAAATCTCTCCAATCTGGTATGGGTGCCATTCTAAGACCAAAAAATTGTAAAATCTCTCTCTAACTTAGGGTGCCATTCTAACACCAAAATATTGTAAAATCTCTCTTTTACCTTCTTAATATTCTAAGACCAAAAAATTGTAAAATCTCTCTCTTACCTTCTTTAATAATGTTTGATTTGTTTACGTTGTCTTCAAGTTCATTTTAATCAGGAAAAATTACTGTTCTTCAGACGAAAAAATTTCCAAAAAATTGTAAAATCTCTCTCTTACCTTCTTTAATAAATCTTTGACATCAAAATATTGTAAAATCTCTCTCTTACCTTCTTTAATAAATCTTTGATGTTTAAGTTGTCTCCAAGTTCATTTTAATCGGGAAAAACTACTGTTCTCTCATCCGTTAAATCTCTCTCTAACCTTCTTTAATAAATCTTTGATTTGTTTTACGTTTCGAGTTCATTTTAATCGGGAAAAACTACTATTCTTCCATCCTTAAGGTGGTGAGTTCATTTTAATCAGGAAAAACTATTGTTCTTCCATCCTTACCCATAAGGTTCATTTTAATCAGGAAAAACTGCTGTTGTTCCATCTTTAAACTCAAATTCATTTTAATCGGGAAAAATTACTGTTCTTCCATCCTTACCCATATGGTTCATTTTAATCAGGAAAAACTACTGTTCTTCCATCCTTACCCATATTATCTTCTTTAATAAATCTTTGATTTGTACTTTCTTTAATAAATCTTTGATTTGTTTTAAGTTGTCTCCGAGTTCATTTCTAACCTTTAATAAATCTTTGATTTGTTTTACGTTGTCTCCGAGTTCATTTTATGGGAAAAATTACTGTTCTCCCATCCTTACCCATAAGTCCACCGACGTTTGACTTACTCATAGGTCCACCAACATACAAGGCCTAAGCATATCATTCCCTACTATTCTCCCATCCTTAACAATAAGTCCAGCAACATGCAAGACCAAAGTGTGTCATTCTGTTAGTTAAGCCATAATATTTTCATGAGATATTTTTATCTAGCAGTGGCCACTTATAGACATCATAAAAGGCTTGCCAACACCCATGATGGGGTCAATCGGATGGTTGAAGGATGAGATTCAACAGGCTGGCCCAGACCCCTCTTGAGAAATTGGAGGAGTGGGACCTGGATCTTCCAGGATAATAAGCTACAACTTTACCATGCGGCTATCCAGTCCACCTATCATTCCATCAGTCTGATGGCCGTATTCTCAATGACGAATTAATTCTCAGATCAAGATCACTTCTATTTTTCGTATTTGCCACAACAAATTTCATGAATTAATCTTCAACTACCCAGGGGTTATTTAACCTCTTCTATCGGGGAGGGGTTAAATAACCTCTCGCAGATGGAGATTAATTCACGGAATTTGTTATTCAGAGTACGAAAAATAGGAGTGATCTTGATCTGAGAATTAATTTGTCATTGAGAATACGGCCATGAGAGTCCCACAGTTTGTTCTGTGAGGTGTTCGTTATCCAAGCATAAAAATCTTTCACATAAGTGTTTGTTAATCCGATTTGTTTATTATCCAAACAGTTTGTTAACTGATCACCCATAGTATAAAAAAATATGAAAATGAAAAAAAGAAGTTATCAAATGCATTAGCCACAGTCTCTTTCCTTACATTAACTACAGATACATGGAACTCTTCCAGCACATATGCATACTTAACCATAATCAGTCATTTATTGATCATTTATGAATATTTAAGGAGAGCTTCTCTAAACACAATTAGATATAGAGAATATCACATTGCATTGCATTGAATATTTCTAATTTGATATCAGATTTACCAATCTATTGGGGTATTGCCAAAAGAAGCTAGAATAATAACAGACATTGCTGCTAATATGAAAACAACAGTTCAGCACTTATTTCAAATTCAGCATCTCTCTTGTTTTGCTCATACATTAAATCTCATAGTGAAAAGTGTTTCTTTTCAATTCAATTTTTTTTTTAAATAAGAATACCCACATTGGAGTTATCAGGGAGAAAGTTTGTAGAATTATGTATTAAAATATGTTTTCTAAAGAATTGTAACTATTACATTAACCATGAGATAAGTAGATCTGTAACAAGTTTCATGATTCCAAAAGATAAAATCAACTGACCAATATTAGAAATAGTTATTACTTATTACATTGTAATAATAAATCGAGTTTGATCATTTTTAGCACACATGATCCTTTAGCACGGGTTCTCATACTTTTTAATCCCCTTACCCCCTTGGCTTTTAGTAAATTATCCAGTTCTCCATGTGCATGCCATAGAGGCAAGCCTTGAGGAACATTAATCTGGCAATTTCACTTGCTATCTTGAATCTTAACCAGTCATTTTGAGTTATCAGACCTTGCAGTGAGAAAAAGTCTTTACAACCTCACTAGAATAGCCCAGAAATGTTGATAGCATAACTATTTTTGGAATATATTAATAGCATAATATATTTATTTACCTGCTATTCACTGTACCCCTGGATATGCTTCCTATATCCTCTGGGGGTACAAGTACCACAGGTTGGGAACTCTTGCTCTAGCAGATCCAATAAATTGCATGAAGTTCATTTGAATTTGCTAATATTTACATGAGATATGATTTTGACAACAAATTTCCAATTACACATAATCCAATATTGATCATTTTCAATAGACTTGATTTCCTAAAAAGTCCCAATAATGTATAACATAAATTTATAAATTCAATTTGGGTAATGTTTATGAGAGATATTTTTACAAAATATGTAAATGTTTCGATAAGAAACTGATATCGGTTGTTTTCAATAAACATGATGATGATAAATTTTAATTTTAAAAAAAAAATAGAAAATCAAATAATAGTCATATGAATAAGTCATTGATCTTGATTAAGTTTTTATTGCAACTTTTAATTTATTTTTTATATAATGGTTAGGTTCAATTTTTTTGCATAAAAATTAAGCATAAAATCTGCAATCATTATGCAAGGAGATATAATATCATGTCAGAAACTAAAAATTTGCATTATATAACTATAAAACAAATTATATTCATACACTGACTAAAAACTCAGTTTTAATTCTTCATATTTTTTCTTTATTGCAAACAATAATTTATTATAATTTTTAATTGAATAAAAAAAGAACTGAATATGTACTGTTTTATATTTTATAATTAAATGCTATATAATTAAAAAATATTTCTGAAGAATAAGAATATATAAAAAAAATATTTATACATTGATACTTTTAAAACCATTATTAAACTTTAAATTTAAAAGATTATCAGTTTTTACTTTTTCAAAATAAATATTTCACTCTTAAATAATTTTAAGGAAATAAAAATTACTGTATTTTAAAAATTTACTTATGGTAGAAGCTCTGTTGAATTATAAAATACAAGGGGAGTCAAATAAATTACAAGTACATGTAGGGCCTGATGACATCAGGCAAGTTGTGCTGACTGTATTACATAAAATAGTAACTCTTAAGCTACAGAAGAGAATCATTTAAAATCTCTTGTGATAGATGCAGGTGGTACTGTGTCCATAAGGACATGTTGACTGTATTGGAAGAGAATATGTTCAAAAAGCAGAGGTTTGTTGTTCAGTTTTTGGGTGAAAGAACTTGCTGTGAAGGATATTCACACAAGAAACTTGTTCCTGCATATGGGCAGCACACACTATCATGATAAGCAGTGCATAATTGGGTGAAGAAGTTTGCCAACAGATGCATGAAAGTCATAAATGTAGATTGATTGGGTCAGCCTGTGGAGATTATGATCTCCTCAATTGTGGAACGTGTTGAGCTGATAATCTGCACTGATAGGAGAATCACCATTAACAGAGTGGCAAGTGAAATAAAGTGCCGTGGTTTGGCCTACAACATCATGCATGATCATTTGAAGTTCTTTAAAGTGTGCACACACTGCATGCCATTGGACCAGTAAATGAATGTTCTATTATTTCCAATCAAGGGGGTACTAATGTCAATATTATCTTGTACTGTGAGATATTAGACAAACTCCATCATGCACTTCTCCTGAAATATCTGGATCTGCTTTCCTGTGGCATTTTGCTCCATCATCACAATATCAGATTGCATATGACCCAACTGACAATGCAGAGACGAAGAAACTGCAATAGGAGGTGCTGGAAACTGCAATAGGAGGTGCATCCACCCTTCAGTCTGGACTTTGCACCCAGCAACTTCCACCTGTTTGGTTCCCTGAAAATATATTTGGTAGACGAACATTTCAGCAATGATGGAGAGCTCAAACAGGAGGTGTGACTATAGCTGTGACAGCAGAAGAAAGAATTCTATGCTGCAGTATTCCAGGGATTCATACAGCACTGGGACAAGTGTGCAAATGTAAGATTATGTAGGAAAATGAATGATATCACATAGGTATCTCTTGTGGTTTTCATGGTATCAACTTTTGTAAATTATTTACTAACTTTCCTTCATATACCAACAATTACATTCCTATTTATATTGTATAAATATTCAGAAAATTATCATTAAATTATATTAATGTTTATAAGTGATACAGTGGTGCCTCGCAATTTGATACTAATCTGTCGCTGAAGTAATGTCGAATTGAGAAACTGTCGAATTGCGGGACAATATTTCCCCAATGTTGAATTGAGAAACTGTCGAATTGCAGGACAATATTTCCCATATAAGATAAAACTAATCCGTCGCCGAACTAATGTCGAATTGAGAAACTGTCGAATTGCGGGACAATATTTCCTATATTGTCGACTTGCGGGACAATATTTCCCATATAAGATTATGTAAAATAGATTAATTCGTTGTTGGACCCCCATCTCACTCCCCTAACTAGTGAGTGAGAGAGATACAATATATTATTTATATTAATTCGTTATCAGTCCCCATCCCACTCCCCTAACGGGTGAGGTGAGGAT
The DNA here is from genome assembly GCA_000484575.1 of Olivierus martensii. Lineage (NCBI taxonomy): Eukaryota > Metazoa > Arthropoda > Arachnida > Scorpiones > Buthidae > Olivierus > Olivierus martensii. The sequence goes on from AYEL01058375.1 coordinate 57,637, forward strand.
AAAATAGATTAATTCGTTATCGGTCCCAACCACTCCCCTAACGGGTGAGGTGAGAGAGATAACTATATTATTACTTTGTTATATGTGTTTTACTATTTCTAACACACTAAATTACAAAATACACTATTTTATACACAACACACAATTCCCTTGAATGTTGGAATGAAGTCTTCCAGCAGACACCCAACACCCATAATCTCTCTCTGTTACAAAACGTGGCCACAGTTGTCCTAGGAATGCCATACCCGAGTTACATTTTAATTGTTCTACCTTTCTGCACTTTATCTAAATTTTTATTTTCATCTCTTGGCTCAATCGAGTGTTCTTCTTTTCAGAATTATTCCTCTGGTCAGTTCTCTTTGAACCTGTCCTTACATTTCACTCAAAAAATAATAATAATTACAAATTTTTTACTTTCTGAAAAACGTAGAATGGAAAATTAACACAAACAACACGGGCCAACACCAAAATAACCAAAAAATGAATTGACAAATAGTGAATGACATCATGCGCCAACCTGTGAAACTCAAATGTTGAATTGCGAGGCACCACTGTATATGGGGGATGGGCTGTTTGCTAATTTTCTCTTTTAAAAAGTATCGAAATGGATAAAAGGAAAAACACTTTTGATTGTATCTCAGTGGTTCTCAACCGCTGTGCCGGGGCACACTAGTGTGCCACCAAACCTTTGAAGGTGTGCCGCGAAAAATTAAAGAATGAATTGCCGGGCACGGACCCCATGTTAAATATTTTCAAGGGGTGGGACCCGAGACTCGAACCCGGGTCCTCTATTTCCATGCGGCCAATCCGGCCGATCCCTCTTTTGGGTTAGTAAAAACCCGTTTAACGCGGAAAGCGTTTCCACGCGGCCAATCCGGCCGACGTTTGCCGCCTGGTAAAGCTGCGACTTACTATCCTGGAGGATCCAGGTCCCACACCTCCAATTTTTCAGCCCGGCCTGTTAAATTCCATCTCCAACCATCATGGATGTTGACCAGCCTATGATGGGCTCAGTGCTCTCATGCCTTGGTTTTTCCACACAGATCTGGGTTTTTTGATTGTCATCTGGGTTGATAGGTTTTTTCAGTAAAATATCTCATTTTCTGGGTTTTTCTGATAATATTTAATTTTAAGTCAAAATTTATTTTTATTTCTTGTAAATACAGTAAAATTTAATACATAAAATAATTTACAATTTTTTAAATTGTATATTCTAACAACACTGATCGTAATTTGTAATACTTCAAGTGCTTGTACAAAGTTTTTGTTCGTGTGTAACTGATTTCATGTAACTCTATCTCTCCCACTCGCTGATTACAAATGAATCCAGAGAACTTTTAATACTGTATATACAGTACTGATGAACTTCGGGATGTAAGTCATCTTACGCGCCCCTGGCGAATTCACATGAACAAATACAAAACCAAAAAGAATATTTGTTTAGAAGTTTCTATTGACAGATGGCGTCTTATCGGGATTTGCCTATTCCATTAACATAGGGAAGATCTGTTCAGCAAAATTTCTTGGCGGTCAACGAGGGTGGCGGCTTCAGCTCGGAGGACAAAGTGAACCTAAAACCTCCATATCAGAAACTGAAGAAGAAAAAGAGGGTGGCGGCTTAACGGGGGCGTCTTATTGGGGTTTGACTGTATTATTTTATGACTACTGATATTACACTCATTTCATTATATTATATTCATTATAAGATTTATTTTGTATTTGTAATACTTAAATTATAATTTTGTTATATTTACTCGTAATAAATGCATTTCAAATTAATAAAATGGAGGTTTATCCATCATTGTCTTATGAATTTGTTCATGTTTTTAAAAAACTGCGTGTTAGTGGTCCATTGAATTTAAAATCATAAATTTAGTGGTCCATGACGTCTGAAAGGTTGGCGACTGCTGGTCTAAATGGTATTATTGCATGACATATTTGAAAATTCCTTACAATCTGTACTTTTCTTTTAAATGCTGCATTAGTGTTTGGAAAACAGATGTTCCATGCTGATTATATATTGTTAACCACATAAAATAATCAATGTATAACACAGATTACTAATACAGATGGGGACACTAAGCTCCGAAAGGTTGGCGACTGCTGGTCTAAATGATGGTATTATTGCATGACATATTTGAAAATTCCTTACAATCTGTACTTTTCTTTTAAATGCTGCAGTAGTGTTTGGAAAACAGATGTTCCATGCTGATTATATATTGTTAACCACATAAAATAATCAATGTATAATACAGATTACTAATACAGATGGGAAGCTTTGTTAGTAAGACTGATCTGTGTTTACAACTCGCACTAATCAAATCTTTTCTCGCACTAACCGAATAACGGTATCAATTTTTTAAGTGGCACTAATCGAATTCGCGCTATTCGAAGTCTCACTAATTGAGGCCTATCTGTATTTTGAATCTCCACAGAAGTATTATTCAAATAGAGAATTAAAAGATAGAAAAACAAAATCAAACTGCAATAAGAAAGTTTCATTGCAATACATGGAAAAGAAATATAGATCAATGGAATTGCTTGGATTATAGATCATAATCAAATTTTGCAATTTGTCACTGTGCTTCATTTTTTGTATACAGTGATGCAGTATATTTATCACAAAGTAATCAACAAAAAATATTATTATGCATTATATATTCAATTAAAATTTTATATTGCATATAAACTGTTTGCTAAGAATGTGTCTGGAAAAATTAATTATAAAAAGAAAAATATCTTTTTGGATAACAGAAGAGTCTCGGGGGAATTTCAGTGCCCGTACTTTAGTGCCTTTAAGAAAATTGAGTAACTTTGGATGTTTATTAATCCTATCAATCTCTGCACATAGTTTGTCCATGTAAAAAATATCTTATTTGTTTAAAACAGAAATGAAATAAATTTTATAAATATCAGTCACATTTAAAATTCATTTTATATTACTGAACATGGAAAATTAAAATGATTAAGAAAATTTATCATAAATGTAGACAATACTTAATTGTGTTAGAATGATAAATAAGATTAAGTTAATTCATATGATGGATGACACACTTTCCAGTAAAGAATGCCATCATTTACTAAATAATTAACTGCTTACACTCTTAAACAAATTTAATCATACTTTAATGCACTATCAGCAGTAGAGACACCATAACAAAAATTTTTTAATTATAACAAACATTTTCGACTAATTAAAGCCATCTTCAGATTATCACATACTATTACCAATAACAAACATTCTATAACAATCTTTCATTCTAAGAACATTCCATGTTCTGAACTCATGGAACGTTCTTAGAATGAAAGGACTGTTATAGAATATTTATGTTATTGGTAATAGTATGTGATAATCTGAAGATGGCTTTAATTAGTCGAAAATGTTTGTTATGATTAAAAAATTTTTAAGTTATGGTGTCTCTACTGCTGATAGTGCATTAAAGTATGATTAAATTTGAATGCCCTCATATAAATTAACTTTTATTATTTTTACTTTTATTATAGATTTTTTCTTATACTAGAACTAATAATATATATACTCTAATCAACACTAATCAGGGGATTAACCATTTCAAATTACGTAAACCAAAACAGCCAAACTTCCCCTGGCGGATAAAGTCTAAATTAAATTTTTCTACGATTATTTTTGAATTAAAGCTATGGTGCTTTTTTTGATCTGCATCTTCGACACTGGTAACAAAATCCACCCTTGTATCTTTCATTAGCTGTTAAAATCATTTGTTGTCGACAGGTTGGTTTTCGACACCGACTTGAACTGACGAAGCAATTCAAAATTTACAAGATCTTCGAATATATCACAATTCGATCTACTGTTATGAAAAAAATCCATAACATCTTTCATTGTTATCACTTCACTTAACATTTTGCAAAATTTCCTCAGCGATAAAATAGCTTCTTACTGGAAATCTCAGTAAAATAAATTGAAACTATGACAGTTAATAAAAGTTGTAATTTATTGGTTAAAAACAATGAGAAAATCATATCTGACCCAATAAAAAAATTACTTCCTATGACTTAAATTCCCCCTTCACAGGTAAGTAACGTATTATGGAAAATGTAATTCTTATAACACAAAAGTTGGATTGTAATATTTTACTTTATAATTTAGTCTGCTGTGTACGCCAGGGGAAGTTTGGCTGTGTTGGTTTACGTAATCTAATAAATATTTTTATAAATATACAATGATGATGATATGTAACAAACTTTTATAAACACCAAAATTTCTTTTTTATTTGGATAATTGTGAAATTTATATTTGATAATTTGTATGTAGCTCAGTATTATAAACAATTTTTTTTGTTTCCTTTTTCAATAAATAATAGAACACTTGAATATATGTACACAATTTATCTATTTTTTAATATTAGAATCATGTTGACAACAATTCCATTTTTTGCATATTTTCTGGATTATCCTGAAAATTACTTTCCAGACTGAACTGGAGAATAAACTTTTTAAAAACATAATAGTATTCTATAGAATGCAATTTCTGATATATGTAATTTTCATCAGAAGTCTACTTACTTAATTTTTCAAGAATGTTTTGCACACTGTTATGAATAAAATGAGCCAATCAATTATAAATTTCTAATATATTTTTGAGCCACATTGCCTTACAAATCTTTTGATTTATCTGATGATACAATTTCCATAGAAAAATGCATAATTTCATCAAAACTTTTCTAACCAATATATTTGTTTTATAATACTTCTATTTCTAATATATTTCTTTTTAATTCTATTGATAAAAAGTTATTTTAATATGTATGAATCTTTGAATCTGTTCTGAGTTTACTTTGTATGTTTTTATGAGGGTGGTTCAATAAGGAAGGCAACAAAATGTCTCATTGTATAAATTTAACTTGTACATATACTTATAAACAATAGTATGGCCTTTGTATACATTACTTTTTCGCATATTCTCCATATTTGTCTAAACCAATGGTTCTCAACCACTGTGCCGCCAAACCTCTGACAGTGTGCCACGAAAAATTAAGAATGAAATGTATGTATGTAACTGTATGAATCATATATATTAATAGTGAAACGTGGTTGGCTGGATATCCCTTTTGCAGTCGAACCACTGTATTGATTCCTAAAATAGGGTATCGTTAGAAAAATCTAACCCTCAAATTTCTGCTACAGCTAAAATTTTTGTCATTACTCATAATTTAAAAATTAGGTAATAAAAATTAAATTAAAATAATAGTTTCTTTAAAAAGACAAACTCTGCAGGTGGCGCTATAACTTAATAAGGACTGCCATTTAATGATCCTGAGTACGAGAATGTCTGTAATCTGAATGTAATAAATAAGAATAAATATAATAATCTGTTAATAAAAGTTTGTTGTTAAATCTAAATTATTATATAAAATATTTAGGTGTGCCGCCAAATTTTAAAATATTAAAATGTGTTCCTGAAGAAAAAAGGTTGAGAACCACTGGTCTAAACATTTGTTCCAACAATAAACCAAGGCACCTATGCAAGCATTGAAGAAGTCAGTGCCAAGTTCCTGAAACCATGACATGACAGCCTGCTGAACTTCATCAGTTGTGAATAATCTGCCATCCAGATGCCTCTTCAATAGTCCAAAAGGATGGACTACTGATAAGGCATTTGGGTTAATTATCACTGGGTGCCAGGTCAGGGCTGTAGGGAGGATGGTCCCTAGTGATAATTAACCCAAATGCCTCATCAGTAGTCCATCTGTTTGGACTATTGAAGAGGCATCTGGATAGCAGATTATTCACAACTAATGAAGTACAGCAGGCTGTCAATACACAATAGTTAACACATTGGTGCATGTACCAATAACACAATATACTGCATGACAATGATCTGCCTTTTAGACAGATATCTCATCACACTATGCACTTCAATGTTTGACCATGTTTCTGTAAGTGCTACCATCTTAGGACACCATCCTCCATTACCATCTTACTTGGGAAAGTATGACTGACATGAAGTGCCATCTAATGACCATGTGGCAAAGCAGTGGTCAACTGCTCTGACCTGGTGAAAAATTATGATAAAGAGAATATTAGACTCATGTGAGGACTTGTTACCTTACTTATTGAACCACCTGTGTATATTAAGTTTCTTTTTAGAAAGATCATCATCCCATTGTTCTAATTCAAGCAGATTCCTTCCATTAAGTTTCATTGCTTTGGTACAAAAAATAAATTAAGGAAAACTAATTTGCTCAGTGCAAATAAGAGAGAGAAATCAAAAAATTATATAATAAACTTAGAAGAAAATGAATATATTTTAAGTTTCCTCATTAAAAAAAGGGTATAGATTGATAGAGTACGAGGTGACAAAAAAACAAGACTAAGTGCATAACTTGAAAAAAGATTGGAGTTGGCAACAACCGTTTTGGTGAGGTAATCCTACACCCCTCCCCTACCCATGCTGCCAGTTTTGACTCAACCGGTCGTAATAGTTGGGAGTATTGCATCAGTGAGTGAACACGTGCAACTGCATTCTGCCGGAAAAGTGTCTAATGTAAAATCTGAGCAGTGAATCAACATCAAGTTTCTTGTGAAACTTAAGAAATAAGCCACAAAAACATTTCAAATGTTAGCCGAGGCTTATGGAGATGAAACTTTGTCTCGGACACATATATTAATGTTATAGTATAATATTTGTTTCTTCAAGTATTGTTTATTATTTTATCTTCTAATATTTATTTTGTAATTGTATCAGTATTTGTTAAGCCATTTCAGTCTGCTTTTCTGGGAAATTGTTTCAAAATTTTTTAATAAATATCTATATAACAATAAGATAACTGCATGTCAGAACTTCATTTAAAACTTAATAAATGGCTTAAATAAAACAAAATTCAGATTCAAAATAATAATCTATTGAAGTATCTAAGAATGAAGAAATTTATCAAAAATTTCCTCTGTAAATATGATTAAAAAGTTGTTTATTTATACATGATGCAAAGTAATGTGATTCTGGTGACTGCAACATTGCAAAGTGATAATTAATCATTTCTAAAAATAGTTTATCAAATCAAGCATTTTGATTTCTCAAGTGACAAAATACGGAATTTCAATAATCTATTATTATTGAAATTCTATTATTTCAATTTTCTATTATTTCAATTATCTATAAAAGTAAAGCAGTAAATGACCAAATAAGTAAAAATATTCTATATTTCCAACCAAAATTTTTGTATTATTGGCAAAATTTTTTCAGTTTTACGAATTTTACAGTTCATCATACTAAAATACCATGTTTTATGTAAAATTTCAAAAATATATTTATCTCACCCCAAAGGAAAAATAAGATTACTAAAATATAACAGAATAGAAAAATTTGATGAAAAATAATCCAAATTCTATGAATACAATCCATTTACATTTTGTAAGTAAGACGGAATTTAAAAACAAATTTTGGCAATTGAAAAATTTAGGACCCATCATCTGAGGCACGGATTTTCACCCAATAAGCACAAAATACCAATCCACAATAATATCCCTATGCAACTCAAGACTGAATTTTATTTAATTCTTTTTTAGCATTTTTGTTCCATGCCAATGATGAAAGTTTTTTCATAAGACTTGTACAGATTAAAGTAATAATAAAACTATTTTTTTTTTTAATGTTAATCAAATGTTAAAATTATACTTTATAATACAGGTAGTTGTGAACTTGGGATAAGAGTTTGGTTCAAATGTCCTAAATTTATGGATGCCCCACAACCAATATTTATTATATCATTATGTGAAGAAGTTAACTCTGACATATTCTGTTTATTATTTTATTATGCTCTTTTAATACTGAAAAATAAACCTTTTAAGTATTATGCTCTTTTATTATTTAGCGTTATTTTCAATATTATCTAACATATTATATTTTGTTTAAGAGTTAACTTACTTCCACATTCTTCATCTCAATAGTTAGCAATCATGTGTTACAGAATGGGAATCTGTCTTCCGAACGAGCTTTCTCAGTTAGTGACATCATTCAATCTGAATAAATTCTACCACTGAACTGATATGAGAATATAAAAACGACCTCTCATCGATGTTTTGCTTATTATATAATTAAATTGTAAAGAGGATGACATGAACTGACTACTCTGTAACCTAATAAATTTGATACTGTTACGCAAATTTATGCAAATAAGCCAAGCTAAGGACTGTAATCACTTAGTATAAAAGCGTACGTGTCCGACGACAAAACAAGGTGTTGGTATCAATGTGAAGTTGGCTAAGTGACAATTGAGTTTCTTGTAAAAGTCTACAATTGCTTGAAGTTTGTATCGGTGGTGGAGGTATTAGAATTTTAGTAGTATTTAAGGTTTATTTCTTATGAATAACTGAATTTTTGAATATTTGAGTTGGATTAAATAAGTTTACTGATTAATTGATTGTTGCTTTATTATTGTTTGAATAAAGCTTTAATTAACATTTTTGTAAGTGTTTTGAGTCTAATAAATTTATATTTTTGTTACTTAACTTGTTTTCAGAATTTATACAATTTATTAGTATAAGTTTCTAATATTGTTTGTTGTTTTCGATCTAACACTTATTCGTTACTCCTAGTTGTAAATTTCTGATTATTTGTTTTGCTGCTTAAATGTTAATTGTTGTTAAATTGTTTGATTTAACTATATTTAATTTAGAAATTAGTAAGAGACCTGAGCTCAGGCCGAACTCTAGAATTGCAGAGTCGTTAGACCGTAAGGTTAGTTATAATTATTATTATTATTGTTTGTTAGAATTAGCAACTTTGCAATTATACATTACTGCAATAAACCTTATATACATAAATCAATAGAAAACACCAGACTGCACAAAGAATACTTTTGGTCATCAGATGGATTTGTACACAAAAACTATGCTAACCAAATTACAGAATTAACCGATTACATCAATATCATAAGTGCAAGTTATTGTAAATCGAAATCATAAGTCAAGGATTACTTGTATATGAAACAATGGTCTAACAGAAAGCATTTTATAAAGTATTTAGGATTTAATATGCTAGATCAGTGGTTTTCAACCAATTGTACAGTCTATTCCGAAATGGTTTTCACTAAATTATTACTTACCGTTTTTCCGGTTACGATAAAAACTTGATGCGTTAGTTAGTACAGTAATAAGACATATGCTATCAAAGACACAGATGATACTATTAACTGTTTCCTTGACAACGAGGGAAATCAACTTTAGAAGATGGGGTCAAAATTTTTATTAACAAACTTTATTTAATTGTTTCGTGAAAAATACGGCAGTAATTATTTCTAGGAAGTGTGGATAAGATATTAAAATGATAACTAGAAGTATTGAAAAATTTAAAGTTTACTGAATTATTAAGTGATCATCAAAAGCAGACGATCCTTCGATTTCTACGCATGCGTTTAGAAGCAGACGATTTCGAGATTTTTGAATCGGTAAGTAATAAATATTTAAAATATATTTTTTAACTAATTATTTAAAATTTAATGAATAATTTGATTAGATTTCTTTTTATCTAATGAAACTAAAGGCTTTTAAATTTAGTAAAAATGCGTAGTCATCTGTGTAAATTAATAAAACTAAAGAAATATAATCATGGTTTCGGGTTAGTTAACTGCCATATTTAATTAGATAGCATATTTTAAATAATTTTCACAAATCTATATCATAATAATAATAATATATCTGATATCTGATAATATAGTTCTAACAGAATTTAAATTTTGCTAGAAAAGGTGTTTCTTCTCTTTAACATTCCGAATATATTCTGTAAAAATAATGCCACGTCCTGTAAATAAAGAAATCAGGAAATTAATTGTTTTGCATAGACGAAACGGAATGAGAATAAAAGATATAGCAAATATTTTCGATATAAGTTGCCGAACAGTAATAAATATTTGTAAAAATGAAACTGAGAGAGGAACCGTCTCTCCGAAAAAGTCCTCAGGTCGTCCACGGAGCACATCTAGCAATGAAGATCAGCAATTATGCTCCATGAGTGAAACAAATCCATTTTTATCAGCTAAAGCTATAAGAAAAGAAATGGACCTAGCTATATCTGTTCAAACTGTCAGGAGTCGGTAAGTAAAATATTAAATATATATATATATATATATGCACAATGAATAATGATTAAATTATAATTTTAGGTTGCGTGAATTTGGACTTCCAGGAAGAAGTGCTCAGAAACAATCTCTCTCATTGCAAAATATGATAGATCGTTTGGGTTTTGCTTACCAATATCAACATTTAAACAATTCGGATTGGCAGTCAACAATATTTTCGGATGAAAAATGTTTCACTATAGACAATTTTGGCGAAGTATGGGTTCACAGACCTATAGGGAAAAGACATGATAGCCCATATGTCGTGTCTAAGCGCAAAAGTGGACGATTTTCCGTAGGTAAAATGATTTTTTAAATTAAACGAGCTAGTAATTAAAATATCTAAATTTCAATTAAATCAATAGCAAATTAAATACTTCGGTCGTAGCTACTTAATCGTAAACAATTGCAAATTAAATTTTAATTATTTAATAATAGCAATCATTAATTCTATCAATTATCAATATATTTCACAACATATTACTGAAAAATATTAATAAATGTCGTTTGTTTATTATAAATGCATTATGCTGATATCTCTAAATTCTGTAAATTATTCGATAGTGATAGATAAAAAGAGTTATCACCAAACTAACACTAGTAGCACGATCACAATACTTCAGTCATAGTAACTTCGCTATGGATGAAGTAAAAAGTTTTTCTATGATAAATATTATTTATAATAAACAGAAACCAAATACTGTTTTATTTTCTTTACTTTTTTAGGTTATGGGGATGGATAACTGCGACTGGTCCAGGAGAATTAATACGAATCGACGGATATTTGACTTCATTTCAATACGTTGATATTCTTGAAAATTCGTTACTATCTTTAGTTCAAGCCTTATTTGGATCAGTTATAGTTCCATTTGTTCACGACAAATCACCTGTCCATATGACTAATTTAACTACTAATTGGTTACGTAGTCACCCAAATCTCGATGTGCTGAATTGGCCATCACGAGGAGCAGACATAAACCCTATCGAAAATCTATGGGCCGATTTAGTTGCTACGCATGAAATTCATAATGCCAAACATAGTAAGAAATTATATAATTTTTTATTTATGTTTATTTATATGTAATAATAATAATAATAATAATAATAATATATACATACATAGTCTTGCATTTTTATTTATTATATTTATTTTCCGATAAAGAATCTATCCAATATCGATTGCTTTTCTCTCTCCTTCAGGATTTTTCGGAAGTGATTAATAGCATTGTCGTGGTAGAGCTCTCTGTTGACCTTAACTTGGTATGGGTGCCATTCTAACACCAAAAAATTGGTAAAATCTCTCTCTTACCTTCTTTAATAAATGTTTGATTTATTTTACGTTGGATCTAAGTTCATTTTAATTGGGAAACCTACTGTTCTTCCATCCTTACCCATAAGTCCACGAGCGCACAAGGCCTGAGCCTGTCATTCTGTTAGGTAGTTAAGCCGAAATATCCTCATGGAATATTTTTATCTGTCAGCGGCCACTTATAGAGCTGCCATCATCACAGGCTGACCAACACCCATGATGGGTCAACCGGAAGATTGAAGGATGGGTTTCAATGGTCTGGTCCCAGATCCCTCCTAAAAAATTGGAGGAGTGGGACCCCCGGATCCTCCAGAATGGTAAGCCACAGCTTTACCATGCAGCCATCTGTCTGATCTGTCATTCGGTCAGTCTGCGGGTCCTACAGTTTGTTCTGTGAAATGTTCGTTATCCGAACATGTGTTTGTTAACCGAACATAAAAATCTTTCAAAAAAGTGTTCGTTATCCGAACTGTTCGTTAACCGATCACCCACTGTATCATAAGGGCCATCATAAGATCAGAATATTATAAGTCGAATGATTGTAAACTGAGGACAATCTGTATTTCTATACTATACTGCATATGTATTCAAATAATTAATTGGAAACAACCAGAGCATTAAAAGAAAATACTATAATTTTTTTTGGGGCATCATGATTTGGATAAGCAATGCTCTACTGTAGTTGAAATGGATTAACAATTTAAAAGCTTAATATTAGTTTTAATTTAACTGTTAAAAAAGAACATGTATATTCTGTGCCTATGATAATTCTCTATATAGAAAAGACTTTTTTAAAAGCTTATTAACTCTAATGCAGTGGTACCTTGGTTAACGACGACCTCGGATAATGACGTACTTGGTTAACAAGTACGTCATTATCCGAGGCTGTAAGAAAAAAATGTCTCGGTTAACAACGCAGGCTTTGGTTAACGACTCCTGATTATGTGAACTTCCGACAAAAACACATGCTTTGGTTAATGACTCCTGATTATGTGAACTTCCGACAAAATAGCGACATATGCTTTGGTTAATGACTCCTGATTATGTGAACTTCCGACAAAATAGAGCTCTTAAACAGCTTGTCATCACATCACATGATTTGTTAGCTCAGCTGTTAATCGTTATTATTTTTTATCATCATCGATTCAAATCCGACAATATTATTATTAAAATTAATAAAATTTTAACCATATAAAAATATATTTAAGTAAATGATAATTAACATATTGTAATGAAAACAAATTATTTAATTAATTAAAAATAGACATGCAACACTTCAGTAGTTTTTAGTTTTTTTAAAGTGATTTCTAGACAATTATTATTTTAAATTCTGCAAACAAAGTCTGTTTGTCAAAAAACTCCAAAGTGATCCCAATTGTCCTTCTATTGTGAAGATTAATAATTAAAAACTGTTTTCATGAACAATTTATTAATCTTATTTTTTTTGTAGCGATTATAATAAATAAATGATATTTTCCATATTTTTACGATATTTTAAATGAGTTTTATCTACATTTTTAATATTTACTATGGTTATGGGAAGGAGATGGAACGAATTAATCAATTTTCAATTAAATCCTATGGGGAATCGCGCCTTGAATAACGACGGTAATCCTGGAACAGACTGCCATCATTAACCAAGATACCATTGTATATTATATAGATATTTTTAGCATATGTAAAAATTAAAAGATTTAATATAATTTCATAAGATTCTAAATCTTACAAATTAAAAATCAAGTTAATCAATCTAAACAAATTAAGTCAATCTAAACAAATTAAAAATCAAGTTTGGAAGAATCAATTAATAAAAGATTTCAAAAAACAGTACAGAATGCATTTAGTAGGTAACCATTATTAGTGCATGGAATACAGAATATTCAAATATTTTAAATTATAAAATTTATATTTCCTATTCAGAGATAAATAATATATAAATACAATAAATAAAAATGGAAGAAAATAAAGAAAATATCATAAATAACATATGGACATGCATAATTAATGAAATATGAAGAAAATTAAATTAATTTATAATTATAAAAATTAAATAGTAAAAATTAATTATGAATTAATTAATTACAGATAATGTCTCCAAGCAGGAGAAGACCTTTTGGAGTTTCTTACATTAATGACATTATCACTAATCTAGTTAAGCAAGGTGTCCACTTCTTCTTTATATCTTCTTGACCATCTGTATTGTCAATAATTCAAGCCTGATCCTATATGATGTTGGTACTGTAAACAGCATTACACAAAGCTGTGGTGTTTTGGTTATATTATGTATCCTGCTTGAGTTGTCTAAATCGTATATTGAGTTATCTACATGTGAAGCCGATGTAATATAAAGGGAAGAGATTATTGTTGTATACAATAGGTAATCTATAAATGCTAGGTTTTTCTAGTTTAGATCTCATTATTATTATGTAAAAGCCTGAGAACATTGATGTTCCATTTAAAAATGTATCTTAATATTATGCATTTTCTTCAGCTTGTGCCTTATGTGAAGAATCATATCATGTTTAGATATTGGAATTAAAAGATTTTAGCATGGTATTGTGTAAGTCATAAAAAAGAAAAATATAAAAAGTAATTAAAAATAGATAAAGCAGTCTTAATATAGCTAAATATAGCAGTCTTACTATGCTAAAAAGTGATCTTAATATAGTTTTTTAATGTTATTGATGGTTTTTATTTTGTGTTCAATTTGGAAGCCCTATCCTATAAAGATCTTTATTCAATATAGTTTTCCTTTATTTTCTTCCATTTTTATTTATTTGTGTATATGTATTTTTATGCATTACTTATCTCTGCAAAATATAAATAATTCTATTTAAATGAACCAATAAAATATTTTTATTTGGTTATAGTGCTATAAGATAAGCAGCAGCATAGCTGAAAACTGAGAGGCCCCCCTTCAAAAACTACGATGGGACTCCCCTTTTTTTAATTTATCGATATAATTTATTTCAAATGCTATCTATACTCTGTAACGCAGGATGTCGACCTACATATATAATAAATGTTGTCATAAAAATGATTTGCTTAAACATAAACGATCAAAATCCTGTAACTCTAGGTGTCAACATTTATTTATAAGGATGTCGACATAAAAAAAGCCTAACACAAACTAATTTATTAATAAGATTAATATGTGAAACTTTATACAAGTGAAAATAATTTATTATATATACAAATTGTAAAACTTTTAAACAGATTTACATTGATTTAAATGAATGCAATTTTATTTGGAAATTAAACAATTAAATACATCAAAATTTAATCAAACAGTTGCTGCATCCAGAAGCATAAAAAATGTATGTAAAAACAATACATAAATTGTAAATTAGCACTAAGTTTTAGAGTTCCAGTTAACGAATGCTGTCACCCTGTGTTAAATAGGTTTAACTATACTGCGTTAAAATTGAGGTTATTGGGGATTGATTGTTTGGGTTTTAGAGGATTTTTCTTCAGGGTGAGTCAGGGCCCCACGAAGCTCAGGCCCGTTCGCATCGCAGGGTCTGCTGACTGTCAGTTACACCACTGCAGAAAAGCACCTTCCTATAGTCTGTATTCTTATAGTCTCTGTAGTCTCTCTGTATAGTCTGGGTGTCAACATGATTTCATAATTTTTAAGCCAATAACTTAATCAATAAATAAGATAGAAATATTGCTTAATTCTTCATATTTTAATTATGTTTACTAGCAATTAACAGAAAATCTGAATAAAAGAGAATGACTGGTTAGTATGTGCGATAGTATTAGTAGGTGTTAATTATCTTTTGAAATGAGGATAATTCATAGAATTTAGAGCCATCATGGAAACTGTTTAGAAAATCTTAATTTAATTGGTTCAAAAATATAGCAATATAAATCATATAAATTAAAGAAGAGAATCAAAAATCCATTAAAATTTTCACTTTAATTTAATTTTTATAATACATTTCTCTCATTGTATGTTATTTTCACACACTATCATTCTGTAGATAGAATTTCTAAACAGTTTCCATGATGGCTCTCAATTCTATGAATTATCCTCATTTCAAAAGATAATTAACACCTACTAATACTATCGCACATACTAACCAGTCATTCTCTTTTATTCAGTCAGACTATCTTTTTAAATGCTTATAATGTAATTAAAATAATTAATAAAATTATTATCATTATTATAAAAATCATTATATTTATATACTCTTCTTTAACTTTCTTGTCTTTAAAATATTGATGAACATTGTAAATAATCTGTTGTCCTTAGTGATTAATTGATTTTCTGTCTTAAATTATTGTCTATCATAAACAAAAAAACAAACTAAGCAAAGAAAACAAAACTTATTGTAGCTCTTCCATCATTGACAATACTATTCAATAAGTACTCACTTCTCATTGATTGAAAATGAAGGGAAAAACTTTAAAAATACAGCATATAGAAGCATACTATTATTACTACTATAATAGAATGTTTTAGGATGGATATTTGTCTTATAGTTTTATAAAAGAATAAAAGCATCTTCTTGATTCACTTAAGCATTGTTGTTTCTATTTAAAATAAGTTGAATTTAATTTTGTTTTATATACCTCACAATGAAAGATATATATTTTTTATTGAATAATTTTTATATTCTTGTATCAAATAAAAAATATATATCTTTCATTATTAAAAGTACTAAATAAGATCAGTCATAAATAATTTAAAACAATTCCAGAATTACAAAAAGTAGCATTATAACAAAAAGTATAGAGTGAATCGTTTTGTTGACAAGAATATAGGATCTTATAAAAAAAGGAGAATATGTTTGATTTCAAAAAATGGAAACTCTTTGTATATAAGAAATCATATGATTTTAATACATATTTCATACAATTAAATCAGTTAATAATGTTAGTTTCTTCATATAAAATTTCCTTATAATCTTGATATCATTTATATAAATCAAATAATTAAATTATAAGATTACAGATGATTTTCAAAATAGTGTAAATATTCAAAAATTCTTTCAAACTATTGATATATTCAATAGTTTGAAAACTTTGATTATATCAAAAACTCATATTGATATGACAGAGTCTGTAAAATTTTAAATAAACTTTATATCATCAATTTTTGTGAGATTGAAAAAAACATTATTATTTTCAAGCCAGGCTTTCAACAGATTTAAGTCTTATAATAGTAATATAAAATCTACATTTGATAACTAGAAATCATGAGCTCTGTATTTAATTACAAAAATTATCAGTATATTATATCAATAATGAATTAATTATAAAACTAAGTTTATATAAGTGATAAAAAATAAAAAAAAGCTCTAAGAATAGATCCCTGAGAAATATTATTAGATGAAAACATTTTAATAATTATATTATTTAAAAATCGTATATAAATAAAACAATTGTTAACATTTTTAAAATCTAAAAAGAAATTGCTGAACTGAGATCAAAATTTTGATTTAATATATAAAATAAAGTAAACAGATTTATATTAACAAAAACTGCAATAATCTCAACAAAAAAGTATCCCTTCCATATTTAATGTTTCTAGAAATGTAATTAATGAATTGTAATAAAATAATTATATCTCTAGAAAGTGAATAAATGTACATATGTTTAATTTAGTTTTTTAAAATATTAATTTGTTCAATATTTTATTGAAATATTATTGATAATGATCACTATCTGAAAATGAATATTTTTTTAATTGTTTCATTAAATTTGTTTTTTAGTTTTGTTTTAACTTATTTATAATATGAATCAGTTTTTTAATAAAATATTTAAAAGAAATCATTCTCCTTATGAGCAAGTACCAGTATATCATGTTTTGTTCACTATGCTCTTTAACTATACTAACTATTGTATTAACTATGCAATAATTAACTTTTTAAATTCCATGACTTTAATATTGCATTCCTTAATATTACACAGTTTTGGTTTCTAGAGTTTTTCCTGGTTTTTGATTTCTAAATAGAAATAGATGATAAACTATTGTTGTTAATATAATTACTATAGAATAAAATTTTGCTTTACCTAAAGAATTATTCTCCTCATTATAAAAATCACTTTTCTTTCTGAACTTTTCATTAATAATACTTGTATATATTAGGAATTAGTTTAACTTTAAAACCCATTTGGTTAATAGCATACTTAATAATTTGGATTCTTTCCCAAAATTCTGCTATACAAATAAAAGAATGATATCATTGCTTATTAAATTTTCAATTTATTATTGATTTAATAAATATAAGTGAAATAGATATTTTAAATATTAATAGAGTTGACTTTCATTTTACAAAGATAATTTCAATCTGGATTTTTTAAATTAATTTCGATGTAAAAATTTCCAATTAGTTCTTAGGTTCCAGAATATCACTATCAGATTACCTATTATATTAAAAGATTCTAAATATTCATTTCTTTTAGAGCATATTCTAAAATATAAGTGTAACATTGCATAGTAGAATATAATAATTTATGATGATTATTATTTATTCAGCCATATTGAAATAGTTCTTACTTTAAATATTAAATAAAAGTAAACAATAAACCAAATAAGTAAGATTAAATCATTTATTCAAAAATGTTTTCAGCTATTCATGTAGCCTGCCTCAGCTGATTTCAATTACTATAGAAATAAATGATTTATCTTACTTATTTGGCTTATTGTATACTTTTATTTATTCAGCCAATTCCTTACTATTGATTTTGAACTCTATATAAAGTAAGATAAATAAGTAAGATAAATTGTTTATTCAAAAACGTTTTCAGCTATTCATGTAGCCTGCCTCAGTTACTGAAACAGTGGATTGCCAAATGCCACATGTAGATAGCCAAAAATGTTTTTGAATAAATGATTTATCTTACTTATTTAGCTTATTGTTTATTTTTATTCAATATTTAAAGTAAGCAGTATTTCATTATGTATAAAATAGTTTAATGAATTGTTTCATGTATTATTGAAAACTAGCATAAATGAAAACATTGGTTTAGAGATAAATGGGTATTACATAGCCATTTATCTCTCAACCTATAGAACTCAAAAAAAAAAAAGAAGTTAAAGACTTATTTTGTTAAATGCAAAATCTTTGTGAGCTTTTAGTAGTGGATGTTCATATTATTTAAACAATCAGTATCCACACTGCAATTTTTTTTAAATCTATGCATAATCATTTTCAACAAATCAATAATAGTTGATAAAAAATTTGTCATATTTATTCATATTTGCTTCAGTCATAGAAAAGTATAATTTTACAGTATAATTCAAAGTTTTATCATAATCTTTAATATACTAATATACTTTTATCATAAAAATATACTAATCATGTTGATAATATTTTTCGTAAAAAAATGAAATGTATGTAATATCTAATTTTACAGCAATCTTGATTAATAGCTTTAAGCTAATTACTTTATAATAAGTAATTAGCTTATTAATTTTAATGGCAATTTCAACATCAAAATTCTTTATTTTTTTCTGTTTTGATAAATTAATTATCTGCATTATTTAATTTTATGCAACTATTACTATTAATTTTACACTAATAACAGCATTATATGATTTCTATTTGCTAATAACTATCTGATGCAGTGCTTGTAAATATTAAGTTGTAATATATACAGTAGGTCCCCGATGCATGTGATTAATTCATCCAAAAAATTTGTGTATATTAAAAACTGCATAACATCAACAATGCTTAAATTAGTTATATATGGTTGGACACATTAGCAAACAGAATGGCCAAATGAATTTTATGAGCATACTTTAAGCATAGAAAAAAAACATTTAAAGCCATAAGTGATATTTGTGCACAAAAGTTACTGAAATTTTTATGGGCATTTTATGGAAATTCAACAAAAATAAAGATTTATACATTTTCATATCTCTGAAACTACATTATTTGAAACTGTGTAAGTCAGGAAACTACTATATTCTGTGGATATCAATAAATTTTTTAATTATATAGAATATTTCAAGTTTTACAATAGTTTTAATAATATATTAACAGTATGAAATTATCCCCATATCTGAATATTGAAATTTTTTCTTTTATATTCGCTTGCAATTTATTAGCACTTTTAATAAATTGAAAGTTCAAGTTACTTGGCTTATTTATGTTGTTGTTAGCTGATTGTCATTTGTATCTCATCATTTAGGCATCAAAATCAAAAAACTTTTGGAGCAACTGCAATCAGTCTTCCTTTTTGAAGTTTTTTACTTTTCATACTTTTAATATTTTCATTCAAAGCTTCATTCATTCTAAACAAGCCAAACTTCCCCCAGTAGTTATTTTTTGTATTAACTGCCAAATTAATAATTTTTAAATTATTAATTTGGCAGTTAATATAAAAAATAACCGCTGGGGGAAGTTTGGCTTGTTTAGAATCATTGGAATCATGTAAATCCCCTAGAAGAATGAAGACAAAGCTTCATTGTTTAAATAATAAAACCAAAACAAAATAAAAGGCTATCTTCCACTTCTGAATCGGAAACATTTTGTATTTATTTGCATTTCATCTTTTGCAGTTTTAATATTTTCATTTGTACTCTTATCATTTACTGCACTTTATAATACTGAATATCAGTCAAATTTTTATAAATATTCCATGTATTGTAAAATATAGATATTAGTTTATGTATATCTATTTTCCATAAATTTGATTTTACGTACCATATATACTTGTGTATAAGCCGAGGTTTTTTTCTCAAAAAAAATTTTCTGAAGTGGGTGATCGAGCGCGTCGCGATGCCGTGCTGCCTGATACGACGCAATGCGAAAATTCGACAATCGATCAAGAATCTTACCTAGGATTCATTTTTGAGTGAAAAATACATTATTTAGTTATAAATAATTTAATTATCAATTGTTTGCCGCGTGTATCTCGCTTCACTTCTGGACCCCTGACGCGTCGCTTACCCACGCCGCTCAAGTTTTTTCGGCCAAAATCTCGTCTATAAGACCCCCGGGTCCCACAATATATATAGGGGCCCGAAAACCTGGTTCGTACCGGGCCCGAGATTTCTCTCAGCGCCCGTCTCCGATGATTCTGACTTAGCAAATATTGATTCTTTTTTATTCATCTCGATTTTCAGATTTGCACTTCATAGAATTGGTAGCATAGCATGCAAGCAGCATTTCCGTTAGTATTGTCCGTCCACGAAAGCCGCGCCTAGCTAAGGTGGATGAGTCCAAACGCGAAAGGGAGAGTAGCAGTCGGTATAATCTCGTTCAGTTAGCATACGCATTCTTGCGTCGATGGTCGCGGCTAAGCTGGATGGACAGTATTAATTTTGCGACAAAATTTCTTTTGTGCGTTTTGTTTTGATTTTGCTTTCCTATTTTTAAGTCGTTTGAATAACTTTTTCTTTTCTTTCCTCTTCATGCTGTTTCCCAATAAGAGACTTTTTTTGTAGTTTTATGCTGTTCTCCCCTCAGTGAATACTAAGCGGTGAGGTATTACAGTATTTACCAAGGCCGCCTATATCCTTGATGGGATTAATCATCAATTAGAGCAGGGATGGGCAACTCGTGGCCTGCATTAATATTTTGTGTGGCCCGTGTCGCACAAAATATAACAAAATAAATAAAAATAATTCCTTAACCGAGAAAATGAAATACGGATTTTTATAGCACCATTTTCAGTAAATATAGAAAATTCACCAAATAAACTTCAGTTGGAGATAATAGACTTGTAAAATAATTAAGATTTGAAAGATAGCTTTAAAGAAAAAATTTGGCATCTTTTATAAAACTTTTATCAATTTCCTAATTTAAGGAAATATGTAACAAAAATCGTTATTTTCTGCAACTTATGTATGTAAACAGTTTTTCTCCGCCATGAGTTTAGTAAAAAGTAAAACAAGTTATTTCAAAAAGAAAAAATTTAAATTAGCAGTGACTAATATTCAGCCGAATATTTCGAATATATCACGTTCACATTAGTTCTAGAAGTCACATTAAATATACCTATGTTAATTTATAACCATATACGATTAAATAATTGTGATTTACCCGCCTTGTTTTTTTTTCCTCGTATGGGACTCGCGTCAGATCGAAAGTGTTAAGTGTGTCCCTTACATAAAAAAAAGTTGCCCATCTCTGAATTAGAGGATGAAATTCAACCAGTCAGGACTCTTGATCCATTCTGAAAAAACTGGAGGTGTGGCACGGTACAACTGTAGATTTACTGATTGCCTCTACTAAGGCATTATCCTAATTTGTTATGTTTTTTTTTCTTTTGATGTTAACAATTATCAATTTAAAAATTATGTTAAATTGATTATAAGCTTTGACAATTTTTCACTATAAATATTTACAGTTTTATTTAATAATTAAATGTTTTATAATCTGATATTTTATTCTGTTATCATAATTGAGAATTCGCAAAATTAGAGTGAAATATAGTGTGTTTTCATAAACTTACCGTACTTGTATCACTTTATAAAGAAGTGTCATGGACAAGAAGAGTACATACTACTTCACACACGATCGTAAATAAGGAAAATGTTTTGCTTATAATTCTGAACACTAGGAGGTGACAGAATCAGATGACCGTTAGCATCAACCGTGGCATCAATAACATTAGTTTATTTTTCCCAGGTTTTTCTATAAAGTGATTAATTTAAAGTAAAAAAAATGGCATTATCTGATAGTGGAGTTCAAATGCAGGTGATTAATATATTTATTACAAATTATTTTATTTTTATTAAATACAATTATATTATTAAAGAAAAATTTGCAAAATTGCCTGTAAATTAAAAATAAAGAGTACTTATTACTAGAAAATAGATTGTTACAATTTTGCTTGCATGTAAACTAAAAATTGTCATCGAAAAACTAAATTTCGAAATTTGTGGTCTCCAAAGTGTGGTGTGCGCATTCTCAGAAGTGCGTAAGAAATCAGAGGTGCGCGTATTGTTCGCGTAATACATGTTTGTTGTATGGGGATGCGTGTATTTTTCTTGATTGATAAAAGAGTACTTAGTTTAAAAAATTTAAATATCATTGCTCTAGATTACTAACAAGATTCCGGATTAACTGCGTGAAAGTGTGTTAATTTTTCAACCAGAGGACCGGGGATCGAATCCGGCAATCTTGAATTAATTAAAAAGCATTTAATTGTTATGGACTATCGATCATCTTTACGGTCCGACTGGCTTCTCCATACATATGGGCATTTTGTAATATGGCTATATTGATCGGACAATGATTGAAAAGTCGCGTTAAAACAAATTAAGAACAGATGAATAAAATACAATAATAGACACACACAATAATAGTGAATTACCATGAAAATAGCCAAACGTTTTGAAAACGAGTTTGAATAATTCACTATTATGAAGGATTAATACTGTATTTATATTGAAAATGGATAATTTGATGAATTTACAAAAAACAGCAATAATATAAACAAATAGTAAAATGAATTACCAAGTTCCATAATTTTTATAAATATTTTGAAAAAATCATCTTAGTTTAATTCACATATAACGGAATTTCAAGTTTAAATTTCTTGATTTAAGTTTTTGCATTAATAATTATGTTTTGCAGTCCTGCATAAGCTTATAAAATGACTATATCCTTGATTTTGAAAATCATATGGTACTATGATCCATTATATAAAACATTATTGGCTGATGCCCTTTAATTAACAAAATTGAGCCATTTTTCAAAAATCAGCAAATTCTGCATAGTAAAGCATTTGTTTACCATCTTGTAGGATCCAGATTCAATTCTAAGTCCCACACTTCCAGTTTTTTAGGAGAGATTTAAGTCAGGCCCTCATTGAATCCCTATTCTTCATTATTCCAGTTGACCTCATCACAACTGATAACTGACTGTCCAGCCTGTTTGAGGTCTAAAAATAGCCACCACCAAAAATATTTTTTTTGATATTGGCAACATAACTAAAACTAAGTTAATCACTCTGTAAGAAAACAGTCATTTAGTATAAATTTAAATGATTGTTTTCTTGGAATTTTAATTTTGTGTTTTTATATTAAATATGAAAAAACTTAAAAAAATTTAAAACTAGTTAAATATAAATCTATTAATGGACAAGATTCTAGTATGAATGAAGCAGCTCTTATTAGAGATTCAATGGCATCACTGAATAAGATGTAAAAGAAATGACATATCAACAGGAATCTAAACTAATGTGCAAGCTATCTCATTCAAACTGAAATCTTATCCAAAAGATACAGACAAATAAAACATCTTGATTATTTACATTTGTTGATTTCCATTATTTAAGAAGTTTTCAATGATATGCAATGTCAATATTCCTATAAACAGTTTAATTAAGTGAATAAACATAAATTTGAATATAGTAAATTCATAATTGCATTCTATTATCTTTTCATAGATCATTTTTTATTTTTCCTATTATTCCAGTATTATCTATGATCCACAACACTTCATAAAATTTAAATTAATTTTTACAGTAATACTATGGGACCAACTTACAGTGATCTAATTTATGATAATTGATTTTACAACAGTTACTAATAGTGATTTTGAAATAATAGTAAATAGGCTAGTTTACAATATTTCTTCTTTCATTTTAATTCAATAATGCTTTCTGCAATGAAATCATTTAGCATAAAAAAATTCTCATTAGAAATAAAGAATATATTTAATATTTCAAAAAAGATATTTCAAATGACTCGCATCCATCAGTGTCTTTCGGTCATGAAAATAATAGAAAAATTCAGATTACAATTCATATAGATGATGAAAAAATTCAAGGATAATCATTTTTGCTTTCTTACACTTTACTAATTAAATTTCTTTGCAAACAAATTTTAATTTCAATTTAAAGAAAATCACATAAATTTTAAATTTTATCAGATTCTTTGCATCTGATTTTTTAACAAATTTTATCATCAGCCAGATCGGCTGGATGGAAACACTTTGGTTCTGTGACTGAGATTAAATCCAGTTTTATATCTTGAAAAATTTTCTTGGATAGAGGATGTCCCTATTGGATAGAAATCTCAAATATTGCTAACAGATATTGAATAGAAGTTTAATCATTTATAATCATATCTGTCCTATATAATCTTATCACAGTTCTAAACTCAATTTCTATAAATCTCAAACCCATTGGCAATTTGAAAATGTATTGGACATGCACAATCTTAATCTGTTTGCATGATAAACACATCAGTTTATGTTAAATTAACAAAATCTTCACAAAATTGAAAACCATTCATGAAAACTAGAATTTAGAAGAAAAATGCTTTTAATTGAACTATGTCTGAATTCTATTAATTTGATTAAAGATATAAGCAAATCAATTTATTGGCTTAAATTCTCATTAGAAATAAAGAATAAGCAAATAATAGAATAATTTTATCAATATTATGTAGTAATAACAAATTGATTTTGATCATTTTTAATGTACACGATTCTCTAACACAGGTATTTCAAATTTGTTATTCACGTTCCAGATGATGTAAAATTATCAAAACTAATAATATGGAATATTGTCACAAAACTTCATAAAGAAGGAAGAAATCTTAATCCTGTTGTAATATTGTACCATTAACTGATATTAAATGAGAATTAAACGGACAGATGTCGTTAGATAAACAAAAATCGGAATTTCGAGTCCTCAGTATTCTTCAGTGCAGCCTACTCCATTGCCATAAACATTTTTAATAATCATATATTTTACATATTATTGTGCATAATTCATAAACACAATAATACAACTAATTCTTGACTTATGATGGAGTTCAGTTCAAAAATTTTGAACCCTACTGTCATAAGTCAGAAGTCAGATAAATATAAAATTTATGGATTTCTCACTACTAATATTTACTAGGGCATTATATATTATCTTAATAAACATAAAGAACACAAAACTACAAGAGTCAGACACAAAAAAAGGGCATTTTCCATATATCAGACCATTAGATCTGACAAGGAGAGGACTTGAGGGCCGGAAAACGGAATGAAATGAAATTTATTTCTGTAAGAGTTAATCAAACCAATTGCATTTACCAATAGCAGAATTTACTGATGATATTACCATCATAAATACTGATTTGTCATAAGTGAAGATGGTTGTAAGTTGAAGATTACTTGAAAGGTAATCATCAATTTATGATGATTTGCACTTACGACGCCCAAAAATTATTATTAAAAATTCTCTAATTCAACTTTTCTGCCTGCAAGATACATATATCATATTGTTTTTGTATATGCATTGCAGCATTAGGCTATTGCATATTGTTAAAAGGTAAGCAAAGTCTTTCAACAATATGCAATAGCCACTAGTCTGATTCACACTTCTAATTTATCACAGCCTTTGGTTGCTAATCAGCAGTCAAAATTTTCATTTCTATCATTGCAATTTTTATATTTTGTCGTAATCCTATCATGTCCAGTAAGAGAAATAATAAAATTTCTTAAATTTCTTAAATTTTTCTTCCTTAAATTTTTCTTAAAAAATTTCTTAAATTTTTCTTTCTTAATTTTGTATTTATATATTTAATTATGTGTATGAATGCATTGTAACACAAATAACTCGAGAATAAGGCCCCTGGTATACTTTCGGCGCGTCTTTCTTCAAGGTCATTTTTCTCCATAATGGCTAGCCATTGGCCTCTAGCCTTTTACTGTGTTTTAGTAGTAGTCAAGAACTCTTACAGAAATAAATTTCCGTTTCATTCCTCTTTCCAGCCCTCACGCCCTCTCCTTGTAAGAGTCCTGGGAATCATGGGTCTAAAGCCCCCAGATTGATATGTTTTTCTTGTATAATGTAAAATGTCATTAGTCAAGGTATAATGTCTTGACTTACCTACAATTTCAGCGGCTAATGTTGGGTCTGGAGGTAGACTGCCAGTCGCTAAATATTCATATAATCCTCTCCACTTATCATTGTTCCATTGCTTATTAATTAATTCGTTTTTTCCAGAGGGGGAGAGGATTGCGCAGATGTGAGAACAGTAATCATCTTCCTTCTTGTTACTATCAGTTGTGTTGGGAAATCTGGATAGTGCATCTGGTAGCTGATTCTCCGTTCCCTTGGTGTGTTTTACTAAAAAATTAAATATCTGTAATTGTAATGCCCATCTCATTAACTTACAAGTGAGATTGGTTGAACTCTAACTCTTTTAAAGCAGCGTGATCGGTTACTACAGTGAATTCGGTGCCTTCGAGATATCTACGGAATTTCTCGATGGCCCACACAACAGCCAGACATTCTAATTCCGTGGTACAGTAGTCCTGCTCTGCTTTGTTCAATGTTCTACTGGCATATGCAATGACTCCCTTCTGACATAGCACTGCTCCTAGGCCGACACCCTTGATAGGGGTTATGTTGGTAAACATATTTTTATCCTTTCTGACAGTCAGGCTGCTCTTAAAGCACTTGATAATTCCCGATTTGTTTGCCACAAAAATAATATTAAGAACTAAAATACAAAAAATTTAAAAAACATTTCAAAGAATTCTACATTGATTTTAAATACCCAACAGGGTCTTACAAATAAGGCTAAAGTCTAATCAAATAAAACTAATTTAAAATTACATTTACGCGTAGAAAAATACACACTAAACCACATAACAGTTTCTAGAAATACAAAATTACATTTGCCACAAAATCCTCCTCAGTCTATATTATATTGGGAACCTTGCTGTAAAGCAAACTTCCAGGCTTTAAATATATCCCTTTGCCTATCGTTAATCACTAACCTGTTCTTACTACCTGTAAATATCTGCAACTCCACCACGGCAAACAGTTCGACTACATTACTAAAAGGCTTCAGTATCCTACTTTTCTCCAACTCTATCTGCACGTTACACTCGTATGCTCTTTTTAGCTAGTGCAGTGTTCAAGACAGCTTTCTCAATATCCTTTTTATGCTCCTTTATCCTATCTTTCAAATTAGTATTTGTTTAATAGTTACATTTTTAACCATTTTAAGTTAAATAGAAACCTAATTTATGAAAATATTAAAACAGATATCAAACAAATCAAGAATTGAAAAAGTCCTTGACTTATGTCAGAATTGACTTATGACAGAAATATTGGAATGGAACCCTGTCGTAAGTCGAGGACTACCTGTATGGTAAAATATTGTCAATTCAAATAATAAATTAAATAAACTTAATTTTATCTATTTTCTTTATTTCACTTACAGAATGTACCTTAATTTTCAAATTTTATTCTCTTATAAAATAGATATTTTTGTAAAATATAAACAATTGGCAATGCAATTGATTTGAATGTTTAGTGGTGTTTAATTCTCAAATTTGCTTTGTTTCTTAAGTGGCCATTTCAGTTTGCATTATCTGTTAAATTGCCCTCAGCAAGATCTGAGTTTGACACTTTTGCTCTAGTGAATCCCAATAATATAAACAAATTTCATTTAAATTAGATAATAATTACATAATACAGGCAGTCCCTGAGTTATGTAGGTGGATTGTTCCATGAAACCCTATGTAAGTCAAAACATAATATGTTTGAAAGAGTATATGCAGTTTTATATGTCAGAGTATATGTTATACACAGGGCCGGATTTACCTACACGC
>AYEL01058376.1:0-42660 GCA_000484575.1 Olivierus martensii
GTTGTAGCCATGCATTCTACCTTGTTGGAAAATAGTGTTGATCTCAGCTAATCTGTCGTTATAGTGGTTGCAGTGAGTGAAGGAGCGTTTAAAGAGGGATCTAAAGGCGGCAGCTTTGACGGATAAGTTGTCTGACGAAGATTTAGGGATAAATATAGGAGCATATGTAGGCTTTCTATAGACGGAGGTTCTATATTCAGAGTTATCGATGGTGATGTTGATGTCTAAAAAGTGGATGTTAGTTATGCTATCTTGTTCGAGTTGCAGGCTTAGGCCTAATGTCGGATCAGTCATAACAGTAATAAATTCGTTGATATCTATGTTATCCTGCCATGCGATAAAGATGTCGTCAACATATTTTTTATAGATTTTAATGAGTGGACGGAATCTGGGAATTACTATTTCTTCTTTAAACCAAACTACTAGTTCAGCTAGGCATGATTCGGCAGAAGTTGTTTCGGATAGTTATGAACACTTTTGCTAACATAACTGTTGTCTTTATTATCATTTTCAAAAATTAAGATTTGAGTATCTTATTAATGTTTTTGCAATGATTTTGTTGAATAGCATACCATTGCTGGCTGACAATCCAGCCATGTGGAAGCATTAGTGATCAGAGTGAATCATAGCCATAATGATTCATGCAGTAAAGTCAACACAGGTCTTTTTGAGGTTTTCCTAAAAGATAAAATAGGGAGGCATATGCTATATCATTGAATTCAGGATGAAATGCTCATTTCAAATATGGTCAAACTGACTTCTACTGCCCTTTAAAAAAAGTGAAGTTTGTCTTGGATCTCAAAAACAAATGACGATATAAAGTTGAAAAAATACAGATAGTAGGATGTAAACACTCCTAACTTCATGCCAAATTTGAAAGAATTCCAGTAAACTGTTTTCAAAATATTTAGCCATTTCCATACATTTTAGCCACTCTGTATTTGAGTACATTTGAGTAGCTCAAGATTTTAGAAAACATGCAGAGACTTCTATAAAATACTAAAACTTAAAATGATAACAATTTATTAAAGTAATTTTCAATCCAGTATGTAATTTAATACTGTTTACAGTGCTTAATTCTTTTTCAATATAAAAATAAAAAAATAAAAAATATACTTATTTCTTATTATATTGTTAATTTTCATTAAACATCATATTATATTATATGATGTTTTATTTATGATACATGCACTTATATACATTATGAAAATTAACAATATAATAAATAAATTTATAATTTTAAAAAAATAAAGTGCATATATACAAATATTCTACTATTTACTGAAAAAAAGAAACAAGAAATTACTTTATTTGCAGAAACAATTTATTACAATATTTGCAATTTTAATTTGATTCTAATTTTTATTGCTAATTATTTAAGATATAATAAATAAATGAATCTGGGGATTTAAAAATCTTTCAGATAGTATATCTAAGATAAAACTTTGGTAATTAAACATCATTTTTGGATTAACCTTGGTTAATCTGCAACCCAGATAATTTGAAGTCCACTATATATAAAAGCAATATTATTTACACCAGTTAATTTTTATTTCAATTTAAATTTTATCTTAGATATACTATCTGAAAGATTTTTAAATCCCCAGATTCATTTATTTATTATATCTTAAATAATTAGCAATAAAAATTAGAATCAAATTAAAATTGCAAATATTGTAATAAATTGTTTCTGCAAATAAAGTAATTTCTTGTTTCTTTTTTTCAGTAAATAGTAGAATATTTGTATATATGCACTTTATTTATTTTTCAACATTAAGTGCATATTGTCCATAATTTCTGATTTTTGAGTATTTTATGGATTATTTGGAGAATTGATTATCCAGGATAATGCAGTAAATCACTGACTTACACAGATAATTCATCTAAAAAATTTCTGCATGAGGTCAAAAACTGTGTAACTTCAACAACACTTAAATACAATATACATGATTGGTGTATTGGCAAACAGAATAGTCAAATGAAGTTTATGAGTATATTTTTAACATAGATAAGAAAATTTAAGGTCATAAGTTATATTTTACAGAAAAGTAAATTGTTTAATGAATTTTTCATTTGCAATTTATGGAAATTCAACAAAAATGAAAAGATTGACACATTCACTTATCTCTGAAACCACATAAGTTGCAGATCTGTTATAATTCATTTCCCAACTACTCTGGTTAATCAGAAGTATATTTCAATTAAATATTATATTGAAAATTACTTTAATGCAATATTATGATCAGTGATATATTAATAAGTCATTACCATTTTGAGATTTAGTATTTTGTAGAAATCTCTCCATATTTTTTTTTTTATTTCTAAAATTTTGTGAGCTATTCAAATTTTCAGAATAGATAACATGCCAGATATTTGCTCATATAATCTTCAAGTTGATGGATCATTAAAATGAGTTATTGGATAATATTGATTGTTAGATTATTGATGAATTACTAAATTAATAAATGATAAAAATTATAATATTGAATCTTTTATCATTTTTAGGCAGATGAAGAATTTACAATCGAAAAAGGAAAATTAGTTCAAGAGCAGAGAAGAAAAATAACAGAATTATATGAACGAAAACATAAACAAGTAGAAATGCAAAAAAAAATGTAAGATTTTAATATATAGATAGTCCTTGACTTACAATAGGATCAGTTTTGAACCCCATTGTTGTTTAATCGGAATGGTCATAAGTTGTAAATGCCCAGAATTTATGGATTTTTCACTACTGATGTTTACTAGGATACTATAGATCAGGCGTGTCAAACTCATTCTAATTCAAGGGCCATTTAGTGAGCCTGAAAGATTGCCACGGGCCACCTCATATTTAAATTTTTTTTAAACTATACTTTAGAATAAGGATTCAGAAATATACATAGGGTAATTAAAAAGCCGGTATATCTACCATAATAATAAATTAGTTTATTTATCCTGCTTCAAGTGCTTGTTGTGATTGTTTATAATAAAATTTATTTATTCAGTGTGAATATAGTAAATTTATTGTGTGGTATTAGAAGCAGCAGAAGTCAGTTGTTTATAGTCATCTTCAGTAAGTTTACAAAAGATTGTTAGATATAGTACATCAATTTAAACATTGGACTGCACAAGCTTATATCATTTTAAAATAATTAATAATTAAAACAATAATATAATATTAATATAGTAAGAGATTATAAGTATAATAATAATAAATAATAAAAATTATAATTAAAAATTAAATAATAAATAGTTTTATATGCAACTCCATGGTGCCAGTATGTGATATGGAGGATTATCGAATAATCCTCTATAAGAATATTATGCTTTAATAAATTAAGTTTTTCACTTAAATTTGTGCTGTGCATCATTCATTTATATATTCTTTTCAGTTAGTTCTTGATCCTGTCATATCATCTCATTTTCATCTTCTTTTACTTGCATCTCAAACTGCTTCTCACTTGTTGACATCTATGCACTCAATAAAATTTCTTCAAATCATAATACAAATATAGACATGGATCTCTTAAATTTTAAATTTGAATACATTATTATGTCAGAATATCATTCTAATTTTATAAATAAAAATGGATATGTCTGGCAGATTGTTGATGGGTTTGAGTTCCACATGCTATTAACAGAAGAGTCTGGCTCAATTTATAATATTTACTAATCAATGATATTAGAAATCATTATAAATTTGCATGCCTGCATGTAAGCATTCCAATTAGAGAACCGTAGTTAAAATAAACAAACTCAATTCCTTGTTTATTTTTTTTTATCCCCTGTTCTCCTGTAATTATATTAGTCAGTTTTTAATAGCCATTAATAGATGCAATATTGTAAAATTTATATTTGTATATTAAAATAAATTTCAATCAGTATACAAGTATTTATACTAATTTCTACTGATCAAATATTTCAAACCAAATACCCATAGTGACTAAATATGGAGTTAAACTGTAATTAAATAATTACTTATTAATCAAGAATCTATAGTGTTACCATCTGTTGAGTTAATGATTGTGTTTCTACTGTTTTCTTATCAAAATTTATAAAAGATTATGGACCCAGGAAAAGCCAGAAACTTGTAAAACTGAAAACCTGAAAATGTGAATATATTAGTCTAATCAATTTTGAAAATTAACTCATTCATCATTTATTGTAACTCTCAAGAAGTTTGTCAAGACAAGATATATCCAGACATACAAATTTGTAAGTACAATTTTCAATTTAAAATGGTCAGATAAAATTGATGTAAATAGCATTTCGAAATTCAATGGAAGAAATTACCACCAATGGAAATTTCAAATGAAGTGCATCTTAGGAGCAAAGTCTATCAAGGCAATAACAGATGGCTCTGAATCAAAACTAACTGAAGCAGAAAAGGAACTTGATGAGATAAGTGGAACAGACGTAATGCTATCACAATGTTTACATTAACTTCCACAATGGACTTCTCATAAATAACACTGATCAAAAACTGTGAATCTTTAGCTGAAATATGTAAGAAATTAGATTCTATTTATCATCATAAATCCAAAACAAACAAAATTCTGGTGTACAAAAGATATTATCAATATAAAATGGACTTGAAAGATTCAATAGTGCAACATATCATTAAGGTAGAAAATATAGTTTGAGAATTTTAAAACACTGAAGAAAATGTCAGCAATACTTCTATCATGACTAAAATTTTAGGATCATTACCACCAAAGTATAGAAATTTTAAGCAATTGTGGTTTTCAATGGCCAAAGATAAACAAACCATTGAAAACCCGACAGCTCATTTGCTGGACAAAAAAGCTAATTTAATTGCATATAAGAAAGATGAAGAAAAATTTGCAACATCTATACTTATTCATAAAATAACAGGATTCAAAGAAAAACCATGATCAAATTGACATGCTATAATTGTAAGAGAAAAAGAAACATTATGTATGAGACTATAAGACTTCAAAAAGGAATGGAATATTGTAAATGTGACAAAAATTTCAGAAAGACCCATAGGCAGAGTCATTTCTCAGCATTCAACGCCCTTAAGAATGATAAATCAGACAATACTGTCAACTTTGATCAACAAACAATTGATCCTTGACTGCAGAGCATCAACTTAAATGATTGGACATAATGAATATTTCATTATTCTAGAAGATATATGTGAATCAATCACAATAGTTCTTGGAAATGCCGGAAAACTACCAGTAAAAGAAAAAGATGATATTAAAATTAGGAAAATGATTGGAGATAGATGATATGATTCTATCATTACCAATGCTTTATTCATACCCAAATTAAAGAAAAATCTATTCTCAAAAAGTGTTCTAACCAAAAAGAGAATGAAAATAATAAAGGAAACTGAGTGGAAATTTTTTCAATAAAACAGAAAACTAGTAGCAGTTGAATTGTGTTGAATAACTTATATTCAATGCTCTTCAGTGCAGTATTCCAAGTTGAATCAAATGTCACAACCTGTTCAAATCTACAAATGTGGTATGAATGACTAGCTTACATACACAATAAATCATTACTCAAAATGATATCAGCAGGACTTATAGAAGGTATGACCTCAAGTGAAATAGATGACTTTTTTGTGACGCTTGTGCATTTGGGAAGCAGCATAAATTTCCATTTTTATGTTTAGAGAGAATTAAGAATAAACTAAAAGAATGCATTTATAGCAATATATATAGTCAAATGTCAGAATCTTTTCTTGGAAGAGTTAATTCTTTTGTCTTATTCAATAATGACTGTTCTGAACATCAAATAATATCTTTCATCAAACATAAAAGTGATACAATTGATAGCTTCAAGACATTCTTCAGAACAATAAAGAACAAATATGATTATTCAGTAAAAACTTTGCATACCAAAAATGAAAGAAAATAATTTAAGAAATTCATGAAAGTATATCAGTCTATCAGTCTACAAACAACAGCTCTTGACACAAATTAGAAATTAGAAGAGATGAAAGAAAAATGAGAACAATAGTTGAAGCTTCATACATGGAAAAAAACATGTCCAAATATTTATATGCTGAAGCAGTCAACATAGCTGCTTACTTAACAAAACACCCATGGTGATTATTTCAAACTCTACTCCATATGAGATCTAGACTGGTAAGATATCTATTCTTACTAATATACAAACTTTTTGATCAAAAGCTTTCATATTAATTCCAAAGATATTACACTCAATTTTAAAAGTAAAAGAATGACTTAGTTGGTTATGATAGAAATTTCAAAAATTACAGATTTCTGGATCCTGAAACAATAAGGGTTAAAATATCTAAAAATGTATTATTTTAATGAAGGTAAAGGCTGGAATAATAAAGATGTCCCAATCATTTAACTCTAATCAGCAAGAATCAGTTATCAGAATTGTTATGTTTTTGATTAAGTGAGTTTTTTGGGTTTAAATACTTGTTTGCTTATCATTGAAATTGTTGGAGCTAGTAATTAAATGCAAAATCAAAGGAACTCGTAAGAACATTTTATTTCAAATATTGCATTACAATTCAAAGCAATGACTATGCTTTACCACATACAACTCTTGTTCTTTGTTCAACAGAATTCTAGCCAAATTTTATACAGATTATAAAATAAATTATTAAAATGCTATATTTACTCTTCAGTTAATTTGTAATTATATAGAAAATTCTACAACTGGCTTTCTAACTCTTTGGGACCTTCTTGGTGGAACTAGAATTCTTGATTGTTGATTTTGAGCTGGATCATTCCTTTCTAGTTCAGTTCTTTGTTGAGATTCCTCATTAATCTGGACAGGATTTTGTTGATGTTGCTCTGAGGATATATCATTTAGTGGAAGCTGAATTAATGTGAAATCCCTTTCATTATTTTTTTTAATGATTATCTTGTTTTATAACACTGCTTTTTTTAAATTTGATTTTGCTATCGCATAATTACCAATGTCAACAATGTACATCATTTTGCCAACATGCTTAACAATTTTACAAATAAGACATTTTGGATCCTTTGAAAAGTTTTTAACATAAACATTGTCATTGATTTTAAATTTTGATACTATTTTACTATTTTGGGATCTAATTTAGGTGGCAGGACTAGTGATAACAAAGTTCTTGGCTGATGGCTGCATAGCAATTCTGCTGATGATTTTTCTCGACTTGGAAGAGGGACGTAACTATGGCTGGGCCTGAGTGGACCATGGCCCATGCATTGAAAGTTCCAGCCCATGTGCTGGCCCACCCTGAATATATAACCCAAAATGTAAAATTGAAAAACCACAAGAGTTCAACTCCACATAACCCAAGATGCCTTGAGTTTTGTAAAAATGAAAATTTACAATCGCATACATTAAACACCCCATAATCCAAGATGCATTGTATTCCGTAAAAATGAAAATAAAAAACCCCAAGTATAATTTAAGCCCACATAACTTCATGCTAATAGCGATAAAAATCTTCATTTACAAGCTGCAAAAAACGCGTCCTCTGCACATTTTGTGCAGTACTTAATTAATGTGATTATCTGGAAAGAATAAATACTGGTAAATATAAGTATTTATTTGATATCAGCTCAATACAAAAATTATGCGGTGATTTTTATTTAATGATGCAAAACGATCGATTACTTTGTCCAAATCGAGAACTTTTGCGATTTTTCTCTCGATGAACTTGATTGCTAAATTGCTTAACTGATCATCAAGCATTCTGTTACATAAATACCATTTAATAAAGCGCATACAAAAGAATGTTCTTTCACATCGGTATGGCCCACCCTTGGCCCACCCAAAAAAAAGCTGGTTATGTCACTGACTTGGAACTGATGTTGCTTAATATGTCATAAGAAATTTTTGTAGTGCTTCTTGCCGATTCTGTTCTCCTCTGTTAGCTTTTTTCATCACTTTTTTAAAATTTCTGACAAATCTTTTAGTTTACCGTTTGAAGCTGGATGAAATAGTCCTGTCAATAAGTGATTAATATCATTTCTTTTTCAGAATTCACTGAATTCAGATGAGATGAACTGTGTATCATTGTCTGAAACAATTGTGTTGGACAGATCTTCAATAATAAAAATTTTTCTTAAGACTTCAATGGTCACCTGGGCTGTTATGGAATTCATTCAAACTACAAATGAAAATTTGGAATATGAATCTATATATATGAGCAAATGAAATTCATAAATGGTCTAGCATAATCTATGTGAATTCTGTTCCATAGTTCTTTAGCCTCTGGCCAGCTGTAAAAGTTTTTACTTGGATCTGGTCTTACCTTTTGACACGATTTAGATTTGGAAACTACATTTTCAAAATGTTTATCAATTTGTGGTCCCAAACAGTATCATCTTGTGATTTCTTTCATTTGTATTATTCCCAAATGACTATCAAGCAATAATTTTAAAATGTGGTTATGTAATGACTTAGGAATTATCACTCTTATATAATTAGTTTGCAATAATAATCACAATAACCTTGATCAGTAATAATAGTTAATTTTCAATTGGAGTATGGCAGTAATATCACTTCATTTTTGGTGAGCTGATTTGGCCACCATTTTTTATATAATAAAGGATTTTGCTTAGTATTTTATCTTTGTGCATGGCCTGTTCAATTTTTTTTTTAATTAATGGGAAAAGTTAATATAATCTCTTTAATTTCATTATTTAAATTAAAACAGGATTCTTCTAGCTGATCAAAATCTTTATCTGGCCTAGCTGGAAGTTGAACTGGGCATCTGTATTACCATGCTGTTCTGTAGGCTGATTTTATTTCATAACTGTAACCCATCAATGTAGTGTTTCCGGTGAAAATTCCTTCCCACCCATTCCCGGGAATTTTTTCGTTTTCCCATTCCCGAATCCCGACAAACTTTTCTCGGGAAATCGGGAAAATCGTCATCCTCAAATGGGAAATAAAAGTACTACTCACAATGTATCTTTTAGAAATTTTTTTTATTTATCACTATCTAAAGTTATATTGTGGTACAATATTACATGCCATTAGAAATACACGTGCGACACCAGAACCAGATAACACACGACTATCTAATTTTAGCTCTTGTAAATCGAGCATATTTGATCGAGGAGAACAGAAAACAGTTTGTGTTTACACAGAAAAATATTTTCACAACCCAAGATTTGATTACAAAATTAACACTGATTACAAAATCATCTTCAGGTGAACTAACTAAGGAAATCTAAGATAACTTACCTTAATATGACATTATAGTCAAATCCTGGGCTGTGAAATAAATATTTCTCTGTGTAAACACAAACTATTTCTGTTTTCCATGATAAATAGTTTCCATAAAGTAACTGCCGATACTATCAACCACATTCGATCAGTTTGTTTGTGGCTGATGATTGTGATGTATGTTAACATATTGTTGATGTATACATTGTGTGATATACATAAAATCTCACTGTATACTATAAATTTGGTTAAATAAAGTTTGCATTAATTACATTGTTTATATTTTGAGAAAACCTGAAATATAACAGAAATCTAGTCAAAATGATACCATAGTGACCCTTGTTTAGCTCTCAGGGCAAGATATGTACTAGTCATAAAATTCTGATCAATCTCCATTCAGGAAATTTTATTTACTCATTTTTCGCTCCGACTTTTCACAAATAGGAGGAGTGTCTCGAAACCTCTGAAAGATTGCGCTGGTCCACAAACCTCGTTTGCCCCACCTTCACTATGGCTTTTATAAATATTTAATGTTATACACATTATTACAGATGATCAATGAAAATTCAATAAAA
Source organism: Olivierus martensii (assembly GCA_000484575.1). NCBI lineage: Eukaryota > Metazoa > Arthropoda > Arachnida > Scorpiones > Buthidae > Olivierus > Olivierus martensii. The sequence continues at coordinate 9,729 of AYEL01058376.1, forward strand.
AAGATAATTTTGGGAATTCTCGAGAATTCTCGGGGAAATACGATTTCCCGTTCTCGATTCTCAAAGATTCCAAAATGTCGGGAATTTGGAAACACTACATCAGTGTAATGGTCCATTGTTGAAGCTGTTGTACTGTCATAACTGACAACTGCTTGTCAGGATGAAAAATTGAAATTAGTGGCTTATGATCAGTAATTAACTGAAATTTAGTACCATACAAATATTAGTAAAATCTTTTCACTCTATAAATAATTGATAGTGCTTCATTTTCAATTTGACTATATTTCCTTTGATTGTCATTTAAGGTCTTTGAGACATATGCTATAAGCTTTTCAGAACTATCTGGATATTGATGTGAAAGTACTGCTCCTATACCATATAATGAAGCATCTGTTGCCAATATCAAGGGATAATTTAGATTAAAATGGATCAGTTTTGTTCATCAATTTTTTTTATCTTTAGCTCTTGGAATGAATTCTCTTATTCATTAGTCCATTTAAACTGTCCATTCTTTTTTCATAAATTGTTTAATGATGCAGCAATTTGAAAGAATTCTTTAACAAATTTGTTATAATAATTTACCTTTCCCAAAAGTGATTGCAGTTCCTGAATGTTCTTGGGACATGGTAATTTTCTTATTGTCTTGATATTTGTATGTGAAGATTAAATACCATCTGCAGTAATAGGGGAGACTTGGGTTAAATGAGTACTAGGGTTAACTGGAATACTTACTGCCATCTGTGAGAGATCTTCTGAATTGCATTGAAATTCAGTATACAAAGCTACTCCCAAATGGCAACTCTCTCAATGTAATATGTCTGCCTTCTGTTGTATTGCTGTCTTGTCATTAATCTCAGACTGTGGATATCAGAATTAGCAAAAGTGTAGCAAAATGACGTAGCGGAAATAACAATACAGAATTGCTTCATAAAAGCCGGCTTCTCTGAAAAGTCTGTTGTGGAAGAAGTTAATGTACTGTCACACATTGAGGAATGTTGGAACCAGTTACAGTCAACAGGCACAATAAATGACAAAATCTCACTTAATGAATATTTAAACGTGGATGAAGACGTTATCGTAGCAGAATATCCGACAGATGATGACATTTTAAGTTCAATAAAAGATAGTGAAAATCAAGATAAAGACAATGAGGCAGATGAAATAGAAGTTCCTAAACCTTCCAAAAAAGAAATAATGGCTGCATTTGAAACGATTCGCCAAGGGTTTCGATTTGCAGAAAATGTGCCCGACAATATTTTTGAGTCGCTCAATAAATGCGAACATTTTTATGAGGAATCTGCATTGAAATTACTTCAGCAGGATATTCGAAATTACTTTACATCTGATAATTAAATACAATATTCTAAATTATTCTAATTTATTTTGTTTAATAAATGCATGTTTTGTCCATCTTATTTTTCATTTATCTATTACATGCAGTAGACTTTTAATACATTAATATACTGTATATATATTTTTAAACATTAAAAAAATTCATTTATATATTTTTTCCCAAAACTTTTTTCAAATCATTTAAGTTGTAGGTTTACAAACCATGAGCCGCCATCGCCACCATCAGGGGGCCGCGAAAAAGGCAATACGGACAAAATATCACTTAACTACTATATTACATTAGAGAAAATTCAGGTTTCTATATAATAATGAATAAAGAGCACTAATGGCAGTAGAGACTTTAACAAACTAATTTATTTCAAAGTAACGTAGTACTTTCGGTCTAACAGCTAGACCAGTTAGGTTTCTATATATCGAAATTTTTCTAAGATACCTTCAATTTCGGTATATGGAGGTCCGACTATATATATATATAGTATATAAAATATAAAAATTAATTTATCGTAACTTTTGCATTACTTGGCTCATAATTTAAATTTATGGAGAATTGTGAACCATCTTGTGTGAAAATAAATAATCTGACACATTATGTGACACATCAGGGCTCAACAGTCAGGCCCTTTTCAATTCTTGGCCCATGACAAATGTATCAGATGTCACCCCCTCTCGGCACCCTGGGTGCATATATTGAAATTTATTGACTTCAAAAAAACTTTAATATATCACCTAACAAATCTGTGAGTTTCAAGTTCTATCTTATGTACAGTTTTTTATATAAATTTCTAAAATATGTCAAGGTTTTTTGACACCCTGTACTTCAGTATAATGCAATAAAAAATAGATACTATAAAATTTTATTTTTGGATAGCAGTGGTCGGATAATTGATGTCTGGATAATTAATATTCTACTGCAGTGTTTTCCAAACTGTGGGGTGTGCCCCACTAGGAGGCACTAGTCTATTACAAGGGAGTGGGCAAGAATTAACAAAAACAACAAACAAAAAAAAAATAAATTCAAATTGATATCGAAAAAAATGAATCAGCAAAAGGGTTATAAATGCAGTATAAATATCCATGTACCCAGAAAGTTTCTGCTGTAACTGTTTTAAAGACTGAATATCAATATTGTTTAATGATTGAAAAAGAACTGTGATATCTTCAATGACACCCCAATTTGAGAAAATTTTGCTAAAAAACAAGCTCACCCATTGCATTAAATATTATGTTACATTAAACATGTATTCTATGTTTTGTTTTGTTGTAAGATTTTGTTTAATTGTATTAAAAATTATTACACCATAATAAATACATATTTTTTACAATAGAATATTTTATTTATATAAAACTTTATTTATATAAAATATGGTATACTGTTTTATATTATTAAATTGTAAGTAGAAAGTATTTATAAAATTAATCTGTTATGAAAATGAGGGGTATAGTAAGTTTTTATGAAAAAAGACGCACAGACACACAAAGTTTGGAAACCACTGCTCTACTGTATTTTGGAATTAAATTGTATTTTAATAATTACTTATTAATTTACATCATGGTGCCACCATGGATTACTAATTAATTATCTAATTTTAAATAATTAATTATTAATCCAATAGCTGGTGGCACCATAGAGTAAATTAATAAATGAAAATAAACACTTTTTCTTGTAAGTATTAGCTCATTATTGTTTTACTTGTTTTCTTGAGTCAACACAGGATTAAAAAGCAACAGTATACATGTTACATTAACATACTATATTACTTCCATTTCACTAATATAGAGTTTTCCAAAAAAATGTATACACATTTTGAATAATTATAAATACGACATTTATTAGGATTAATCCAAATTTTATAATTCAAATTAAAGAAAAACAAATGCAGAATTTTTTAAGTTATCACAAGTGTTTGAACTGATATCCATTCTAATCCAGGCCCTGCTGATAATACAGTCTAATAAAATTGTAAACAAACATAAATGAATTCATTTGGTATTTGAGCACATTTTCTGTCAACAGCTGCTTTCAATTGACTGATTGTTGCTAGTTTTGTGCCATAAAGCTTATCTTCGATGTATCCCCATAAAAAAAGTTTAGTGAGATGAGATCTGAATGCAAGGTTATTCAATGTTATCTCTTCATCCAATCCATCTGTTCAGTAGATTTTCCAAACACCAATCAGGATCATCTTCATTGAGGGTGTGGACTAATGTTGGAATAAAACTTTTCCAATGGACACACTTCAAAATGCAATGAATGCTCAGTTTTGAAATTCCTCTGTCACAAATTGTTTCTCAAAAAGATTTTCTTAGAAATTGGTAGTAAATTTCCATCAGCCCATTTTCTCTTATGGAGGTTGTGAACATCTGCGATCTTTTGGAATGCCACTTCTGGATGTATTGTACAATCTTATTTGCTTCAAACTTATCTCTAATTTAAGTAATGGTGAGTTGCATTTATAGAGTTCTTCAAAACTTCTTTCTAAATTATCTTTGCATATCACTTCATTCTTACATTTCCAGTAGCACTGTAGGATAAATTTTTTCCCTCTAATCTGTCTTGTTACAACTATTGTTTCAAATCAATTACACCTCAAATAAACAAAAATTTAATGAATTATGGGCTATAAAAATGAGTAGGGGAGACTTGGATTAATTGAGTACTAGGGTTAACTGGAACACTTGCTGCCATCTGTGAGAGATCTTCTGAATTACATTGAAATTCAGTATACAAAGCTATCCCCAAATGGCAACTCTCTCAATGTAATATGTCTGCCTTCTGTTGTATTGCTTTGTTGTATTTCATGTGAATCTGAGAGATGAATGTAAAATTTTTGCATATTCTTTTGATATCAGTAACTCATATTAATAATGAAATCTTACATAATTTGCTGGAAGCATGAAAACGCTGTATCATAAGAAACATATCACAGATATGCTAAAGAAAATTAGCAGCATGAGCAGATCAGGTAAGGCAATTTTCTAAGATGAGAGATTGTGGGGTTAACTGGAGCAAGATTACATGGGGTTAACTGGATTGACTCAGTTAACCCCATGTAATCTTGCTTGCCATGTAATCATGCTTTTTTTATGGCCAACAGAAAATGTAAATAAGACATTATTATGTATATTTTATTTTATATTAATATAAAAGTACAACATTATATGCCTGTATATATATGCAAATAAATAATCACATAGTGGAAACTTTTTAAGTGAAAAGATGCCACGTGTTCGAGTGAAAACTACCAATAAAGGATCATACTGTGAAAGAAGTTTGAGAAATGCTGGGATTGTGTGTTAAAAGGGGAGATCTCTATCAGAAAATGTGCTGAGAAATTTCAAAAATTCCAAAAAATATATTGGCTTGATATGTGAACAAAGTAAAAAACACAGAAGGTGATGCATCCAAAGTCAATTTTTGCCAAAATAATGAACATTTGATGGTATTCACAATAGAACTTTCGCATATCAAAAAACAGCACTAAACACAGTTAGTGATTTCAATAAGTTTATTTAAAATCGTTTTAATGCTAACATTTTCAGTGTTTATACACCATCATCAGGCATTTTACATTCGTTTTATTGTTCGAATTGAACTAAATTTAAACAAATTGCTATGGTAATTAAATACATAATAGAACGGAATTATTTAGATCATTATGTTTAAATTTAAACTCTACGAAAATATTACAAATTTAGATAAATAACAACTGTTTTTTCTCATTATACTCAGAATTCGTCAGAGGTAATGATAAGATATAATACTATACTTCAAATAAACAACGATAAATAAATAAATAAAATAATAAAAATAAAAAACAGCATAAAAATATAGAGATGTAATTACGTAACAAACTTAAATTTCAGATAAAGCTGGATAAGCTGCTGTATCGATAAACGTCTCATACACTAAAGTTCTATTGTTTAGCATTAAAGGTCAGCTATAGCGTATTTCCAAGCTATAGATGGTTCCCAATTTATTCGGTCGTTAATTGTTATTAGTTGTTATTTATCTAAATTTGTAATATTTTCGTAGAGTTTAAATTTAAACATAATGATCTAAATAATTCCGTTCTATTATGTATTTAATTACCATAGCAATTTGTTTAAATTTAGTTCAATTTGAACAATTAAACGAATGTAAAATGCCTGATGATGGTGTATAAACACTGAAAATGTTAGCATTTAACGATTTTAAATAAACTTATTGAAAAGACTAACTGCATTTAGTGCTGTTTTTTGATATTTTAAAGTTAAGTTTAAAGCAGTATAAGCAAATTGAGTCTGTACTTATAGAGTTGAGCTAACTAATAAGTGAAGTTAAAAGAGAATGTTTTAAAATTGCTATGAAGAAAATAAAGGCAGAAGAAAAAAATATATTTCTTAAAGAATGTAAGCTAAATAGAGTGCTGCCGGCTTCGATAAACAGAATCAAGCTACCTATAAAGTCTAGAAAAATGCTGAATAAAACGAAAATGATTTGTCTGAAAGTGGCAATTGCAGATGCGAAAAGAGTTTATTATAGTAGGAAGAAACTATTCGAAAATTACAAGATTAGATGTGAACAAGCCGAACAATATGAATTCCTTAGCACACTAGAAGTTAAAATGGAATTGAGGAGAAAGATGTCGAGAAATAATCACATTAAGAAGTTTAAAAGGATATTAAGTAAGCAAGTATGGAATAAAGTAAAGCACAACTTAGAGTTAGATGATGTCATTACCGTTCTGGACAACATACAGATACCAACGTTTGCTAAGCTAATAGTAGAAAAAGGCCCATCTTACGCAGTTTCAAACAACCCGACTATATTAGAAGATGTACCAATAGTAGAGCAAATTATTAAAAATCAAAATGATCTAGAGAAAGAACACCTAAGATGGGAATTAATCAGACAGAAATGCACTAAAAGATTTAAAGCAGATAGATTAATTGAAATAAAAGAAAGAGATAATATTAAAAAAACCACTGAATGGATGAGAGAAAACAATGGATTCTTACAAGAGTATGTTAGAGAAACCAATGCTGTAGAGCTAACTAAAGATCCCACCAGAAGCCTGGAGGTTATGTAAATAAAATAATTAAACACAAAAAGTTTCCACAAATATGGAATGTTAACAAACAAGAAGCACCAATTTGTCCCAGAATATTTGCGTATATTAAGGTTCATAAAACGCCAGTTAAATACAGACCTATTGTAGAGAAGAGTGCCAACCTACAGGCTAGAAAAAGCTATCTCTGAGTGGTGTAGTGAAATTCTTGGCAAAACTGATAAATCTGCAAGAATTACTACAGTATTCCTAGACAGAATTAAAAACATAACCATTGGGGACAGTAGTGTTCTAATAACATATGATTTTGAATCGCTTTGTACATCATTACAACTTGAACCAGTCTGCTTTTACTTTTACTGCTTCTTATTAGAAAATCTACCTCAAGAGTATACCGATGCAGTGCTCCTTCGTGAAATTGCACGTGTGATATGCTACAGTTCTTATTTTAAATTTAATGGTAAAATATATAAACAAGTAACTGGAGTACCTATCAGAAGTCCTATGGCAGGAATGCTAGCAGAAATAATTTTAAGAGCTATAGAAGAGCAAATATTATACCGATTCCAGCTAAGTATGGAATTATACATTCGCTACATTGATGATATATTGATAATTTGGAAAAATGATGAATGTATAAGCAGCTTAACAAAAGCTCTGAATTTGGAATATTATGGCCTAAAACTAAAAAATGAACAAGCTAGTAAAACAAGCATACACTTCGTAGACCTGCTCTTAAAAGTTCAAAACAGTAAAATTAGGAAATATGTATACCGCAAGCTGACTTACAAACCAGTCATAATTCCAAGTTGGTCTAATGATCCTACTTTGTACAAAAAAGTAGCTTTTAGAAGCTATTATAAGAGAGCACTAAATTACTGTAGCGAAAATGAAGACCTTACTGAAGAATTAGAGTACATCCAACAGGTAGGTATAAAACATGGATATAATAATTCGTTTCTCTTGCAGATATTTAAGCAAGTAAAGAAAAATTTAGGAAAATAGAGAGAATGAAAAGCAGAAAATAGTATTTTCCTAGCTGTATCATTTCACCTAAAGAACCTTAATATGACTAAAAAGATAGCTAAAAGATGTACTAAGCAAATAGCAGCTAAAAGAAACCTTACTTTATACAATATTTTACGGAACGAAAAAGACCCTCTCAAACATTATGAAAGAAGAAGGGTTTACAAGATCCCATTCCAAGACATACAAGCAAGTGAAGAAAAATCGTATATAGGAGTAACGTCGAGGACCATTGAAAGAAGAGTTGAAGAGCACAAGAGAGACATAGAGCAGGCAAGGCTCACAACTGCATTGGCTGTAGAGGCTTACAATAAAATATTGATATTAAATGGAATGCCATAAAACAGATTAAACCTGTACTGAGTAATACACTGCCGGTAATTACAGAGACATTTGAGATATTGAAATGTATGGAAAAAGAGCAATTAGTTACGACTGAATAAATTGGGAACCATCTATAGCTTGGAAATATGCTATAGCTGACCTTTAATGCTAAACAATAGTAGAACTTTAGTGTATGAGACATTTATCAATACGGCAGCTTATCCAGCTTTATCCGAAATTTAAGTTTGTTACGTAATTACATCTCTATATTTTTATGCTGTTTTTTATTTTTATTTATTTTTATTATTTTATTTATTTATTTATTGTTGTTTATTTGAAGTATAGTATTATATCTTATTACTTCTGACAAATTCTGAATATAATGAGAAAAAACAGTTGTTGTTTATCTAAATTTGTAATATTTTTGTAGAGTTTAAATTTAAACGTAATGATCTAAATAATTCCGTTCTATTAGGTATTTAATTTCCATAGCAATTGGTTTAAATTTAGTTCGATTTGAACAATAAACGAATGTAAAATGCCTGATGATGGTGTATAAACATTGAAAACGTTAGCATTTAACGATGAATGTAAAATTTTTGCATATCCTTTGATATCAGTAACTCATATTAACAATGAAATCTTAGATTATTTGCTGGTAGCATGAAAATGCTGTATCATAACAAACATATCACAGATATGCTAAAGAAAATTAACCAGCATGAGCAGATCAGGTAGGGCAATTTTCTAAAATGAGAGATTGTGCAGTTAACTGGGTCAAGATTATATGGGTATGTAATCATGCTTTTTTTTATGGCCAACAGAAAATACAAATAAGACATTATTATATATATTTTATTTTATATTAATATAAAAGTACAACATTATATGCCTGTAAATATACGCAAATAAATAACCACATAGTGGAAACTTTTTAAGTGAAAAGATGCCACATTTTCGAATGAAAACTACCAATAACAGATCATACTGTGAAAGAAGTTTGAGAAATGCTGTGGATTGTGTGTTAAAAGGGGAGATCTCTATCAGAAAATGTGCTAAGAAATTTCAAATTTCAAAAAATACATTGACCTGATATGTGAACAAAGTAAAAAACACAGAAGGTGATGCATCCAAAGTCAATTTTTGCCAAAATAATGAACATTTGATGGTATTCACAATAGAACTTTCGCATATCAAAAAACAGCACTAAACACAGTTAGTGATTTCAATAAGTTTATTTAAAATCGTTTTAATGCTAACATTTTCAGTGTTTATACACCATCATCAGGCATTTTACATTCGTTTAATTGTTCGAATTGAACTAAATTTAAACAAATTGCTATGGTAATTAAATACATAATAGAACGGAATTATTTAGATCATTATGTTTAAATTTAAGCTCTACGAAAATATTACAAATTTAGATAAATAACAACTGTTTTTTCTCATTATACTCAGAATTTGTCAGAGGTAATGATAAGATATAATACTATACTTCAAATAAACAACGATAAATAAATAAATAAAATAATAAAAATAAAAAACAGCATAAAAATATAGAGATGTAATTACGTAACAAACTTAAATTTCAGATAAAGCTGGATAAGCTGCTGTATCGATAAACGTCTCATACACTAAAGTTCTATTGTTTAGCATTAAAGGTCAGCTATAGCGTATTTCCAAGCTATAGATGGTTCCCAATTTATTCGGTCGTTAATTGTTATTAGTTGTTATTTATCTAAATTTGTAATATTTTCGTAGAGTTTAAATTTAAACATAATGATCTAAATAATTCCGTTCTATTATGTATTTAATTACCATAGCAATTTGTTTAAATTTAGTTCAATTCGAACAATTAAACGAATGTAAAATGCCTGATGATGGTGTATAAACATTGAAAACGTTAGCATTTAACGATTTTAAATAAACTTATTGAAAAGACTAACTACGTTTAGTGCTGTTTTTTGATATTTTAAAGTTAACTTTAAAGCAGTATAAGTAAATTGAGTCTGTAGAACTTTCGCTTCAAGATTATATCCAAACTCAGCTAATATGCATTAAAGACTTACAGTTAAGGAAATAGGGCTTCTGGCATATGAATTTGCTGTCACCAATAACAAATCTATTAAGCGAAGATGCTACACTATGGAATGGATGAAACTACAGAGAGGCACCAGCAAATTTGAAAAGTCCCCAAAGGATATGTCTGATGCTTATAAAAAGAAGGAGTGGATGAAATTATAGAGAGGCACCAGCAAATTTGAAAAGTCCCCAAAGGATATGTCTGATGCTTATAAAAAGAAAATGTAAATTACCTGAAACTGCCAGCCTCAATTGTGTATGGGGAAAATAGCCACTTTTTTAATATGATAAGCTTTCCAATTGAAATATCACATTATTCAATTGTATAATTACCATGTTAAATGCAATAAAATTTTATAAATTAAGATGTGTGACTAGTGTTTCCAAATTCCCAACATTTTGGAACCTTCGGGAATTGAGAACGGGAAATCGTATTTCCCGAGAATTTTCCCGAAGAAATCCCAAAAATATCTTTTTTATTGAATTTTCATTGATCATCTGTAATAATGTGTATAACATTAAATATTTACATTTAAGTGACATCCTGGCAGTCAACCCCAATATAGGAAAATTGGAGTTAACTGGGATAGTTTATAAATTATGATGTGTGACTTCATTTAAGTGACATTGATCCAGTCAACCCAATACCTGTTCCAGTTAACCCCAATATAGGAAAATTGGGGTTAACTGGGACAGGTATGAAAATTTATTAATATATTTACAAATAAGCCTTATTCAAAGTGGAAAAATGATTTTATTGATTTTATTTTATTAGAATACCTTGGTATTCTAATTGTTCTTATGTAAAGTTGATGATGACTTCTTGAAGTCGAAAGTACTTATACACAGATAGCTAAACAAGATTCACTATGGTATCATTTTGAATAAATTTCTGTTACATTTCAGGTTTTTTAAAATATAAACAATGTAATTAATGCAAACTTTATTTAACCAAACTTATAGTATACAGTGAGATTTTACGAATTTATTTTTATTGAGGTTAAATATATTGATAAAATAATATTGTTTTGCTTTTATGGATGTTTAGATATGACCATTTTATTCTATGTTTTAAAAACTGCAATATTGCATTTATGCTTTATAATATAAAATCATAAACTTTTTTGTACCCAGTCAAGCTAACAAGGGGAGTTTGCCAACCGAGTAAAAACGAAAAGGAACCAAACTTTATAAATAAAGATAGTATCGATAGATAGTTCGACCAGTCGATTATTAAGAGGTATAATTCAAATAAGATCGGAAGAGCGTCGTGTTAAGAGGTATAATTCCAATATAAACGCTTAATCAACAGTCAAATTCGGAATTCATTAATGACGCGAAAGAGAGAAACGCGGCGTGAGGCGTTCCATCAAAGCATATCTTTGCGCTGACCGCCGCTATAATCGGCATAAAGATACGTTCCAAAAAAGGCGTGCTTTTATCGTGGAGCATGCCTTGTTAGTCATTCTAACTTTTGCAGCAAAACTTCGGATATTTTTTCATAGCCCAGGATTTGACTATAATGTCATATTAAGGAAAGCTATCTTAGATAGTTCGGATTTGACTACAATATCATATTAAGGAAAGCTACCTTAGATTTCATTAGTTAGTCACCCTGAAGATGACTTTGTAATTCAAATCCTGGCTTGTGAAAATAAATATTTTTCTGTGTAAACACAAACTGTCTTCTGTTCTCCTCAATCAAATATGCTGGATTTACAAGAGTTAAAATTAGCTAGTTATCTGCTATTTGATTCTGGTGTCGTGTGTGAATTTCTAGAGGCATGTAATATTGTAACACAATATAACTTTAGATAGCAATAAAAAAAAATTTCTAAAATATATATTGTGAGTAATACTTTTATTTCCCATTGTAGGGATTACTGGGTTCTAGGAGCCAATTTTTCTGATTTCCCGAGAAAAGTTTGTCAGGATTCGGGAACGGGAAAACGAAAAAAATTCCCGGAACGGGCGGGAAGGAATTCTCGCCTGAAAACACTATGTGTGACTTCACTTAAGTGACATCCTGGCACTGGTCCAGTGAATCCCAATATCTCTCCCAATTAACCCCAATATAGAAAAACTGGGATTGACTGGGACATGTAGGAAAATTTATTTTTATTGAGATTAAATATATCAATAAAATAATATTGTTTTGCTTTTATGGATGTTTAGATACTGCAATATTGCATTTGTGCTTTATAATATAAAATTATAAACTTTTTTGTATCCAGTCAAGCCCAGTCTCCCCTAATATGTCCCAAATACTCAATTTCACTTTGGAAAAATTTGCATTTTTCTGTATTACATTTGAAGCCATTTTCTTCCAGTTGTGTGAATACTTGATCAAGATTCTTCAAATGTTTGTCTTGATTTGTTCTAGTGCAGTGGCGGAACTTAAAATTTTTGGCCCCCCCCACAAAATATTATTCAGGCCCCTACTATAAAAAAATTTATCTATAATTTGTTCCACTTTGAGATGGCAGTGACATCACAAAATGACGTCACTGCCATCTCAAAGTGACGAATTGACGTCTACTAGTGCGTAACACACAATTACGTATCCTTCTGCCATTAGATATCAAAGTATAGTATAAATAACACATTTTCAACAATTTAACCACTTTTTTGTGCATAAACAGTTGAATTAAAAGTTTTCACTAATTAGCCGATAAATCTGAAGTCTTTGTCACGTCTCTGATATTGTCATAAATAAACTTTATAAAAATTTTTAATTTTATCATCATTTTTCCATTTTTTATTATTTATTTAAATTGTAATTTTCATGCGCTCGTGTTAAAAGTTATAATAGAAATGCGATTATATACTTTTAAATAGCTTTATTATTTTTATTAATAAGAATTGTTTTAATTCTCTTAGCATCTTGCGAATGATCTGTCAAAAAATTAATAGAATATTATCTAACCCATTTGGCTAATTCATTATCAAAAGCACCGTTTTAGTCAACTAGGATTATTTATACTTAAATTTTATGGCAAATTTTCGATTTGCATATGCAATAGTTACATTGACACTCTTCATACGAAAATCAAGTTGATAGAATAAGCGGTAAAGTGTTGTTCTGGATAATGTCATCAGTAAAACATTGCCAGTATTTATGACTATCAGTAAATGACTTATGGTGGGGCATTCATTACGGAAAAAAATGGTGGTGTGCCTTCATGTGATTGGCAGATTTAGTAAAATCGTCATATCTACTTAAACCGTGATTCCCAATGAGGGCGCATGCCCCACAGAGGGCATTTTTTAAATTAAAATCAAAATGTACACGTTGATTTTGAAACTATTTGGTGTTTTTTCATATCACTTTATATTACCGGTATTATTTTTTTTAACAATTTCTTAGTGGTTTCTTCCTCAGTACTTCAACTGTCCTTTCATTCTTTTATTTTTCTCCTTCATGGATTCCACGTCTTTCAGAAGCTTGTAGCTTATTTAGACCAAGTTAATGATCTTTTAGGATTCCTCCACGTAAATAGGAGTTCACTTTTTGAATAACAAAAATTATGTCATGGGGCATCAGGATTTTAGAGATGCTTAGGTGGGGGCATGGCCAAAAAAAGGTTGGGAACCATTGAATTAAACGATCTTTCCCGACTTTTCAAAGACCAGTTTGGTATTGATACTTTCTTATATTACATTCTGGTGTCGATACTGTGTCTTCATTTCCTTCCTGATTCTGTAAACAGTCCTTACCGAGAAACTGGTTAATTCCTCCATCAAATTTACGATATCAATTGTAGATTTATCGGGATTCAATTCTATCCAAGTTCTACTAATCTGCCATAAACGTTAAGTATAATCTGCTTCGCTTGACTATGAAGAATCTTTCCTCTCATATTATTCTTTATGTAAGAACAAGATGCCATCTTACTTTTAAAATAATCTCGAATACAAATATTCACGATTACAAAATTTTTTATTTTATTAATTTTGTCTTTTTCTACCCCCAGACTTATTATATCAAGAATAAAAATATGAATTACGATTGCAGCAAGATTTTGAAACTTTATACACGAAAGTATTCTGATCAAGGATGCATTTCAAACCTCAACAGACTAATCACTGATGACTTGCTGTTTAGGTTTGGAATTCACTCCAATATTTCTTCTCGCAGATGAACTATAACCACTTCACAGGGCCGACAAGTTATTCTTGTCAGCCCTGACCACTTCACTTGTGACGTCACTGCCTACTGAAAGTGGAACAGACTATAGATATTTTTAATAGAAAATAACAAAATTGAAAATTATCAAAAGAAAATATATTTAAAATTTAAAATTCTTTCTCCTGGATTTTAAATTTGCAAAATCTTTAATCGCATCTTTTATTTCCATATTTTTGGCTACTACTACTACTGCCGCACTACTCTGATTCAATGAATGTTTCATTGTTGTCATGGTACATTTAATTTTTATTGTATTATGTTGTTAATTTTAAAAAACCGTAAAGAAAGTACAGACAAATAGGATTTAGGCCCCCTATAATTCTGGGCCACCCCGCGTTGCGGGGTCTGGCACATTGTAGTTCCGCCACTATCCTAGTGACAATAATATTGTTTAAATAATTTACACATCCAAGTATGCCGATGATAAGTTCTTAATAAATCTTTGAAAAACAACTTGTGCACTTGCTACACCAAAGGGTAATCATTGATATTCAAATAATTCTTGTAGCATGTTAACTATAACCAACTTTTTTGAGTCATCAAGCTCAAGTTGCAAGTAAGCATCAGATAATTCAATTTTTGAAAAATGTTGTCCATTCTTGAGCTTGCAAAATAATTCTTCAACTCTTGGAATTGAATATTGATCCACCTGAAGCTTTGGATGAATGGTAACTTTAAAATCACCACATATACAAATCAAACCATTTAGTTTAGGTACTAGAACAATTGAAGTAGCCCATTGACTAGTTTTAACTGGCTTCCATATGCCAGCATTTGTTAAGCAATTTACTTCTTCTTTGACTTTATCCATTTGTGCAAATGGAATAGGTCGCTCTGTCTTGAGTGAGAAATTCAAAGCATTAAATCAGTTCATGCCTAAAAGGTTCTTTCCCTTTGTGAAATTAGTGTCCAGTATAGGTAATTGTGTAACAGTGTCAGTGTATTTCACTTTGACTATTAGTTTTCCTTTTACTGAAATTAGTATATCTCTATAACCTTTCAATTCCTGATTGGTGGGAGTACAAGATGATAATCCAAGTTTTTCATAACTGTTGAGTTCAATTAATGAAAATGTGGCAGCAGTATCCAATTGAAATTTCATGGGTTGGCCAGTTTATCTGCAAGTAAAGAAGAAAAACCAAGCACTGTGCAGAAATAAAACCTTTATTTCCTAAAGGAACGTTTTTGACCATTCCCCACTGGTCTTCTTCAGCACTAGAACAGATACGTTCTAGTGCTGAAGAAGACCAGTGAGGAATGGTCAAAAATGTTCCTTTAGGAAATAAAGGTTTTATTTCTGCATAATGCTTGGTTTTTCTTCTTTACTTAGATTAGTTGCAGAATGTTTACAACTTTAGCATTTATATGCAGTTGAACAAATATTTCGGATTAATTTTGGCCTGTGATTATCGAACATACAGATTCTACTGATGCTATTTGAATTGAGTCAGTTTTGAATTTTTCATCTGAGTGATGTTGAGTGTTTAGACTTCTATAATGTCTTTGAGCTCTTAAATTTGTGTGATTTTTTTTAATTCTTGTTGTTGTCTACCTTTGATAAGAATTTGGATGCTATATGGTCTAGTTTATTGCATCTTTAGCATACTGATGTTCCGAATTTGCAGTTGCTTCAAAGATGATTGACTCCATATTTTGAACAACTTGTAAATTTTTGTATTATTTGTTGGCTTTTGTCTGATCAGACCTCTATCTTGGGGCCTATTTTTATATTTACTGGTGAGTTGAGATACATCAACTTTTCCCTTTTTATTATTTGTAAAAGCATTGGATTGCTTCATAGATTTCAGCATTTTTTAGTACATCTTCCAATGAAGGATTAGCATATTATAGCACTGAATTATGGACTTGATTATGAGGAGTATGAAATATAAATATATCATGTATAATTTTGACATTATCCAGTTTGATGTCAAAACAATATTTCTACACTATGACTACAAAAAGATATACATGATTCCATCTAAGGGAACAAATATTGACCATAATTATACATGAAAATTAATACAGTCATCCCATTGTTGAAATAAGAAATTTGATAACTTCTTAAAAGCTTTTAGTTTTAAATAATGCAATGCTGACAACTGTGTGTATAGGGGAGAATTTAAAGGCTGTGAGGAAGTTGGCTCTGACCTGTCCTATTTTATTTTATTATGCACTTTATTATTTATCGTTATTTTCTTAATATCTAACGTATTATACTTTAGTTTACGAGTTAACTTACTTCCACCTTATATTATACTTTAGTTTACGAGTTAACTTACCCCCACCTTCTCTGTCATCATTGGCAGTCACGTGATGCGGAATCAGGAACAGTCTTCCGGAAGAGCTGTCACGGGCAATGACCTTTGGTAATTAAACATCATTTTTGGATTAACCTTGGTTAATCTGCAACCCAGATAATTTGAAGTCCACTATATATAAAAGCAATATTATTTACACCAGTTAATTTTTATTTCAATTTAAATTTTATCTTAGATATACTATCTGAAAGATTTTTAAATCCCCAGATTCATTTATTTATTATATCTTAAATAATTAGCAATAAAAATTAGAATCAAATTAAAATTGCAAATATTGTAATAAATTGTTTCTGCAAATAAAGTAATTTCTTGTTTCTTTTTTTCAGTAAATAGTAGAATATTTGTATATATGCACTTTATTTATTTTTCAACATTAAGTGCATATTGTCCATAATTTCTGATTTTTGAGTATTTTATGGATTATTTGGAGAATTGATTATCCAGGATAATGCAGTAAATCACTGACTTACACAGATAATTCATCTAAAAAATTTCTGCATGAGGTCAAAAACTGTGTAACTTCAACAACACTTAAATACAATATACATGATTGGTGTATTGGCAAACAGAATAGTCAAATGAAGTTTATGAGTATATTTTTAACATAGATAAGAAAATTTAAGGTCATAAGTTATATTTTACAGAAAAGTAAATTGTTTAATGAATTTTTCATTTGCAATTTATGGAAATTCAACAAAAATGAAAAGATTGACACATTCACTTATCTCTGAAACCACATAAGTTGCAGATCTGTTATAATTCATTTCCCAACTACTCTGGTTAATCAGAAGTATATTTCAATTAAATATTATATTGAAAATTACTTTAATGCAATATTATGATCAGTGATATATTAATAAGTCATTACCATTTTGAGATTTAGTATTTTGTAGAAATCTCTCCATATTTTTTTTTTATTTCTAAAATTTTGTGAGCTATTCAAATTTTCAGAATAGATAACATGCCAGATATTTGCTCATATAATCTTCAAGTTGATGGATCATTAAAATGAGTTATTGGATAATATTGATTGTTAGATTATTGATGAATTACTAAATTAATAAATGATAAAAATTATAATATTGAATCTTTTATCATTTTTAGGCAGATGAAGAATTTACAATCGAAAAAGGAAAATTAGTTCAAGAGCAGAGAAGAAAAATAACAGAATTATATGAACGAAAACATAAACAAGTAGAAATGCAAAAAAAATGTAAGATTTTAATATATAGATAGTCCTTGACTTACAATAGGATCAGTTTTGAACCCCATTGTTGTTTAATCGGAATGGTCATAAGTTGTAAATGCCCAGAATTTATGGATTTTTCACTACTGATGTTTACTAGGATACTATAGATCAGGCGTGTCAAACTCATTCTAATTCAAGGGCCATTTAGTGAGCCTGAAAGATTGCCACGGGCCACCTCATATTTAAATTTTTTTTAAACTATACTTTAGAATAAGGATTCAGAAATATACATAGGGTAATTAAAAACATTGTGTAATCAAATGAACATATTGCAAAAATGTAAAATTACTACATAATTGCTTTTAATTATGCATGTTTTTTAATTAATTCCTCGCTATCAATTTTTAAATTTTCTATTAAGCATTAAAAGTCGCATTTTC
Organism: Olivierus martensii; assembly: GCA_000484575.1. Lineage (NCBI taxonomy): Eukaryota > Metazoa > Arthropoda > Arachnida > Scorpiones > Buthidae > Olivierus > Olivierus martensii. The sequence goes on from AYEL01058376.1 coordinate 27,701, forward strand.
TGTACAAGAACAAAAGCATTCATTAAGATTTTATAAATTTCAAATATTCACAGCATATATTTTTTAAATAAGTTAATAAGACAACAAATAAATCTTTGACAAGCCCATTAGCATGTCCTTAATAGATGTCCTTCAAAGAGAGATTATTTGGAAGTTGGTTATTGTATTTGGCTATCAAAAAAAAGGTTTCATTAATGACTTTTTGTTTTTTAGTAAGAAATTTTGCACAAAACAATGTAGTCCTTGCAGGAAAGCACTTAGTTTGTGTCACCAATCCGAAAATCATCTATATGTGTATGTCGGATCAGGCCAATCGAAAAAAACTTGTACAACAGATTTAAAAAAATTTCCAATTAGTGCATCATAATATATTACATAGCTATGAAGCGAGAATTACTTCCTATTATAACATATTGTTCTCATTTTCATTTTAGTTAAGAGCATTGGAGGCCATAAAAAATCACTTCAAAGGCCGCATGCAGCCCGCAGGCCGCCAGTTTGACACCCCTGCTATAGATTGTCTTAATAAACATAACCAATACAAAACTACAAGACACAGAAAAAGGAAACTTTCCATATATCAGATCATCAAATCAGATATTTGAATCCATGGAATTGCATTGACTAATCATTGAATTTATCAATGACATCGCCTTCATAAGTACAAATGGTTATAAGTCAAGGACAATCTGTATTTTATAAATTATCAAAAATTCACTTCAAATATTTTAGTTTGTTTAATTTAGTAATATATAACAGATATCTTTAATTCTGAAATAAATCCTTCATCATAAGTCAAATCAATGAATTTTCTTCTAACCATTAGAAGAATAAATTAATTTCACATATATTCAATTAATCTACCATCCTGAAATAAAATATAACCAATTAAATTTTAAAATATATTTATATTAATCCCTTGAATGTCTACTATTTTTTGAAATTAAACCTAATTAATATGCAAAAAAATTATGAAAATTAAAATTATGAGATCTTACTTAATTTTCATTGAAATCATTGAAGTTTTCAGTAATTGCATTTTTTGTTCTCTTTCTACCACTTTTGGCACTTTTTTGGAATTTTTTTTTTCAGCTTTTTGTTACATATATAAGATTGATGAAAGCACAATTTTTTTATATGAAATTTTGACTATCCAATGAAATAGTATTTTTAGGTAGGAACAAGTTCTCTGAACAAAATGATCCATGAATGAAGAGATTCAGCTGAAATTTTCAGAAGTTATAAAAATCTACAAGTTATGTAACTTTTATCAAATGAAGTTACATCATATAATAATAAAAAAATTTACATGAATTCATTGAAATATTACTGAAATAAGTTTATATACTGTATATTGTAATATATTTCACAGTTAAATCAAGTTAAAGTTTCTTATTTAATAGATTTTAACAAAAAGTTCTGAATATAAAGCAAGGAATTTTTGGTTTAATTGCCACTATCTTGAAATATTGCTGTAATATGTTAATTTTATAATTTTAAATTATATTTGTTGCTAGAGCATTTTGCTATTATATTACTTAAAATTATTGAAGATTTTGAAATTTTATGAAATTTCATGTTTGTAAGTATGAATGTTTATAATTAGAATATTCATAACTAAAGGAGCATCTTTATTAAGATTTATATATTTTCTTTTTTTTTAATTAATTTTACTATTTTTAGAATATTTAAATAAATTTTTAAAGACAGAATTACATTTTTAATATTACTCTTATAAGAATAAGGATCTCAAGTTACAACAATAATTTAGATTTAGTTTATAAGAATGGACAGGTTATCAGAAATTTATTTTAAGATTACAAATTACTGTATATATTCAAGTACAAGTTTATTTTGAATATAAATAGTTTTGGAATTTAGAAGCCAAAAAATTATTGACTCCTACATAAGAGTATGTTTGAGAGCATGATCAATGTTATCTGATTTTATATAGTTTTGCATAAAGAAAAGGTGTAGAACTATGTAATCTATAATTAATTTTGATAATAAATGAATGGAATATTTATGTTAATTTATTTTAGAAAAATATATCTGTTGTTTATCACTGACAGATATTTTAATAGTAAATGATTGATTAGATTTTTGAAATAACTTTCAAAAGTATTATATTTAATAGTTTTTACTTATATTATTAACATAAATTATGTTTATATGTAGAATGGCCTGACAATGTTTTGAATATAAGTTTTTTTCTCTATTGTTTTGTTTTGAAAATGTCTAAAATTTCTCAACTTATGCTTGAGTATATAAGTAATCATTTATCTATAACAGATGACAAACAAAAAGATATTTTTTATAACATTTGTATGTATAAAAAATGGGAACTATTATTTGAATTATAACTTTATAAAAAGAAATTTTGCTTTTTCACAAATATATATAGGCAGTCCCTGACTTATGTAGATCTGACATACTTAGATTTGTACCTGAGAACTGAAGGTGAGGGATTAGGAATTGAATTCAGATCCTCCAAGATGGTTAGCAATTCAAATAATCCTAATCAAGGTGCCACCTTAGCCTAAATTTAAATAAATAATTATTAATCCAATAGATGATGGCACTGTAGCATAAATTAAAAAATAATTATTAATTTGGCAGTTATTCAAAAATAAACTAGGGGATGTTTGGCTTGATTAGAATTATTTGGATTGCGTAAATCCCCTTAGTAAATGTTGATTTATGCTTGGTAAGCAATTGCTTTACTTTGCAACTTTTATGCTTTTTATTTAATATAACTATTCTTAATGTTAATTCTTTGTGACCCACTAGTACTCTATAACATACATAGATTCAATTTACATAAAGTTTCATGGAACGATCTACCTATATTAGTCAGGGACTGTCTATTTTATAATACATAGTAATTATTATTATTCTACAAAAAAATATTAAAAATGTTTAAATTGCTGTTTTTTTATATCAAAATATTCTTACATTAGCTATACTGAGTGCATTATTTCGATAATTGCAGCCAGAGTTCTAACATGATGAATCAAGCTCGATTAAGAGTTCTTAAAGCCAGAGAAGAACATATCATGGTTAGTAGACTGATAATATAAGACATTTTATATAAAGAATATATATTTATAAATTAAAAGATTAGTTATTATGTTTAAAAGTCATCTAAATATTTATAAAGCAAATCTGAAATATTTGAATAAATATTTACTGATTTATTTAATTCATATCTTCAGAAATTTTCAAATAATAAATAAAACAAACATGAATAAAGCATAGAAATGCTTTACAGGTAGTCCTCGACTTATAATGGGGTTCCATTCCAACATCTCTGTCATAAGTTGATTCTGATGTATGTTGAGGACTCTTTTAATTCTTGATTTGTTTGATTTCTGTTTTAATATTTTCATAAATTAGGTTTCCATTTAACTTAAAATGGTTAAACAAAGTTTTCCTCACATTCTTTTTTATGTTAAAATTTTCATTAGAGTATTATTTCACTTACTGGACATGACTGATTTATGACAAAATACAGTAATAAGGCTTTACTTGCCGACTAATGGCGATGCTGCAATGCATATACAAAAGCAATGTGGGGCATGTATGTATATGCGAGTGTCAAAGTTGAATTAAAGAATTTTTAGTAATAATTTCTGGTCATTGTAAATGCAAATCTTCATAAGTCGAGGACTACCTGTATCATATATGATAAAATTACAATGATATTAGAAACTTATTTAAAAAATGCCTTAAATGCATATAGTGCAAAGTATAGTCTTTAATTCTACAGGAAATAATTTTATATAGTATGTAAAAAATTTTTAGAAAGATAAGTTATTTTCTAAAGATTTCCCTTCATAAAATCTTTACATAGAATTGATATTGAAATAGTATATAGGTATTATTTTTGATAAAAACATTTGTGCATATTTTATTTTCAAATTTTGAAAAATTCTATAAAAATTATACAAAAAGTAAAAATTGCAATAGCAAAGTTGTGTTGTAGTAAAAGTATTGCAAAAATTATGTAATTATTTAACATATTAACATAGTATTTAATGATTACATAGTTTTGGTAAAAATCCTTAAACATAGAATCAAAAATTTATTTTATAAATTTGATTATAAGACATTACTAATTGGTTGAATTTACTATATAATATACTATTCATTACATAATATATAATATATACAGGAAAACCTGTGCTGATGGCCACCTCAGCTAGGTGGCCAACCTGCAAGCCATGGTCACATTAATATCCGCTCAAGCATATTGCGGTATTTTTAAACTAGGGCCATCTGTGTTCTGTGGCCATGGCCAGTGAAATTTAATTTTGCACCTTGTGTGCATCATCTACTAGGTGGCCAGCAAATCATGTTTTGATCAGAAATGCCAGATGAGCTCTAGATCTTCTATCAGCTGAGCATTCTAAACTGAAAAAAATCCTGAAAACAGACATTAATTATTTGATTTCTTTCCTTATATTTAATTAACAATTTTTAAATTATTTATTTAAAAATTAATTCCTTATATTTAAAATACAAAGTTTATGAAACTGTGTCATAAACTTTGAAGTTTAATAAAGAAATTTGTAGCTAATTGTGTCTGGTGGCCAAGCTGTGCTTGGTGGTCACAATCTCAGTCACTAAAAGCTGGCCACCTAGCACAGGTTTTCCTATAGAATTATTAGAATTTTATACTATTCATTATACAATATAAAGTATATAAAAAAAATTTGATATCTGTGGGTTCAATGTAAGCCAAATTTTAAAGTTATGGCAATATTTAATGTTTTGATCATAACTTTAATTAAAATTTCCTGATTTGATGGCCCATAATATTGGCTTATGTAATTTTAAATGCTTATCATAATATCAGTGTTAAATTAAATTAACTTCATTGAATCAATTTTAATAATTTAAATAATAAATTCAATACTTTTTTAATCATACAAATTTTTAAAGCACAACTTTTCATGAAATAATTCTTACAAAATTTTTCAGATTATAAATTTTTTAGTTTCAATGATATGGCTTCATTTTGAATATCTTTGATTTTTTGTTGATAGAATGCTTTAAAGTCAATCTGAGGGATCCATGTAGTTTTTTTTTTTTTAATTATCATTCTTACAATATATGAAAATCTTTGTTCTCTACAATATGTCATGAAAGAAAAGACAAAAATTTTTAGTTTCTTGAGTTAGAAGAAACTATATCTTTGAGATTGATCCAGAATTTTGAATATGAAAGGCTTTTAAAACCTTGTTTTTACACTTTACTATCTTGAAAATTTATAATTTGTTCTTGAAATTTTGGGATATCTTTTTAAACTTCATTAACATTTATATTGAATATCTTCTGATTAAATTATGATGTTTGGTGTTGATGTATTCTGGTAAATATCTCTCTTGAAGTCATTTCTATAGATGACTTATGTTAATATCTTAGATGCATTTAATGCTATTTTTGACAAATCTTTCAGAACTGATTAAGTTCTAAAAGACATTATTTTTCCTTTTACCATTAGATGGAAAAATAAAATGGAAAGTCAATCAAAACTCACTTAAAAATTCTTATAAACTTCTGCTTCTTATTCTAAGTAAATGGAATCATACAAATATTAAAATCAGGAAAATTATTTTTTAAATTAAAATTAAACCCTTCTTAATTTTTCATTTCTAATTAAAAAGAATATTTTTTGCTTATTCAGCTCTCTTCAGATGTATTAATTTTATAAGAAATAAATATATAGAATGCTAAAATGAAATATATAATAATGTATAAATAAACTTCCACTTGTATTAATGGTGTAACAATAAATAAATAAGCCTTTTTTTCGAAGTGGAAAAAAGAGAGATATAATTTATTACGGAAATACTTTCGACTTCAGTAAATCATCGTCAGCCGTACATAAAATTTATAATTCGAATACATCGTTTTTGGAATACAAAATATATAAATTTCATTAAAATTAGAAATATATAATAATTTTGGTAATATCAAGTGATTTAGCATTTAATTATGATTTATCAGTAGCATATTTAATTATTCATTGTATAATTTATTCAATAAATGAATAAATAAAAATGAATAATAAAACAAGCAATGTTGAACTATGTATTCTTTTTGTGCCAACCTTTAATTTTTGTCAAAAAAAGCAAAAGTTATCAATATCTAAGTATAGCTATAATTCAGGTTATTTGTAATTTGGATAATATTGTTAAGTGCCCTAAAAGTACTGTAATTGCTTCATATACTGTATTTTGTAATATGTTTCATAATCAAACTTATTAGGTGTTTCATATTTCACAGGTTTGAATAAAAAGTTGTGATTATAAAATGAATTTTTTGTGTAATCTCTGCCATCTTGAAATACTACTGTAATATATTAAATAATTTTATAATTTTACATTAGATTTGTTGCCAAAGCATTCTGCTATCATAATGTTTAAAATTCTTGGAAGATTTTTTGAAATTTGAAAATAAAATATCACATAAACCATAAAAACATTCAGCTCTCAGAGCAGGCAATAACATACGTTCATTAAAAAAAATAAATAAAAATAAAGTTTAATTAAAGTACATTTGGCTTGATCCAGCTCTCATCAGTAAAAATTACAAATAATACAAAAAGAATACATTAAATATCATTATACATTTGAAATGTATTCTAATTCATAAACATTCTAAATTTGAATAAATATTAAATTTTAATTTTCAGACTACAGCATATTACGTCATAACTCCTGGTGCAAAAATAATAAATAAATAATAAAAATAAAAACCCATCCAATGTCCTTCCGTAGTACCACTAATACACCCTATTTTTAATAGGTCTGTTCGACTTGTATTTCGTGTCTGTTTCTTCGATGCCGTAATCTTATGTCTATTTTCCTCGTTTTCCCATGCTGCGCTAACTTTTCTGGTTCATTATAATTTATAACGTTCAACCCTTTCAATTTATTAGAGAAAATTTCAATAGTCTCAGCCACCCCAATTTTATATGGATCGTCAACAACTTTAATCACTTTAGCTTGATCCCAATTCGCAGTGGCATCATAACTCATTAATCTCTGAGCAATGGCAGTATTACTTTTCTTACCTTCTGCATCAGCTTTATGCTCTCCACTTTTTCTTAATGGATCTATATGTAGACCCAATGTATATTTCTTCTTTCTCTGTATTCTGATTTGTTATCGGTATCTCATAGACACCTGGTAAATTCATTGGATTTCACCTGGATTTATCGTTTCTAATTACATTAAAAACATTATTTGTTCTTCTAAAGGCTGTCTTCCTTCCTGTTGCATGCTCTAATTTCTTCCTATGTTTTAGGAGAAAAGGGTTTGCCTCCATAGCATACATTAATTGTTTAAACTCTTCTCTAGTTCCAGTCTCCTCAGCGGTACTCTGGTTTCTGTCTTTCCCTTTCATCTTCTTCCATAACTTCCAAATCATATTAGATTGATAGCCATGTCTTTCAGCTTGTTATACCATCCATTGTAATTTTTGTTGCATGCTTTCCCAGGTGGTACAATGGGTGCCGATCCTATACAACAGGGCCTTGAATGCTGCCATCTTCACATGCCATTGCTCTTTAGAGTTATTATGAATGAACAGAGGTACATATGTATCTTTCCTAAATACGCTAGTTTGGTATTCTCCTCTTTCAATTTTAATCTTCAGGTCTAAGTAATTAATTTCATGTTTATTCTCCTTCATTTTCTTCAGTTTCAGGTCCAATGTATTATCTTCAAACAACTCCTCTAGATTCCAAGGGATTTTTTCTATTCTCTCTTATTATTATTATATCATCAATATACCTCCTGTAAATCTTCACATTGGGGAGCAGTGAGTGTGTTATTGCCTACTCTGTGAGCTGAACGTTTTTATGGTTTATTAATATTGAGCAATGTATAGTAAAGATGTCTTTAAAATAGCACATTTTTTTGGTTTTATATGGTCCTTCTCAGCTGCTGAGGAGGGCTATAGAAGGCCAATAACATTACTACCTGGTGTTATTAATAGCTATGTTTGTACTAATAATACATTTTAATTTTCCTACTTTAAATGCTTATTGAGTTATAAGTGTTATTTTATAAGCAGCTGAACTTGAAAGTTTAATAATAGTAAATATTTATAATTCATAATGCTTTTCATATTTTTAGACAATAAATTATTGATTTTTCAATAATTATTTCTAATATTAAAATTAGAAAATTTTTAATCATTTTAAGTTTTTTTTTATAAAATATCTAATAATTTTTCATTTGTAAGTGTTATTAACTTCTTCCTGATTTAAAATGGTTCATCTTGATTAGATCATTAATTTAGGGTTGCTCAGAAAATCATTAATTTAGAGTTGAAAGTTCTCAATTTTTACATATATAAGCTATAATTTTATTTTAAAATTTTTAAAATTTGTGGATTCATAAATTCTACACAAATTTTAAAAATTATGACAGTAAAATGATCTAATAGAAAATGTTTTACATATCTAAGAAGTAGAATCAAAAAGAATCAAACTTTATTTTTAAAAGAATATTTACTACAGGTAAAAAATTATTATAGATAGTGTTTCCAAATTCCCAACATTTTGGAACCTTCAGGAATTGAGAATGGGAAATCGTATTTCCCAAGAATTCTCGAGAACTCCCAAAATTATCTTTTTTCATTATTTAGTTTTCATTGATCATCTGAAATAATGGCTAAAACAGTAAATATTAATAAAACCGTAGAGAAGGTGGGGTTTGTGGGATTAATTGATTAAGGTGGGGTTCATTCCTGGCCACGGTTCATAACTCAAAAAGTTCATATCTTGAAATCCAGTTTTCCATTCTATCTTATGGGAAATCAATTAATCTGTTCCCAGATTTAGAAATTTTGAAAAGAATAAAAAAATATGCATTTGTGTATAATTATTGTTTTTATTTTTGAAATCTGGTTTTACATGCTTTGTATAAAAATCATCTTCCATTAAATAAAAAAAATCACTTTTCTTGTGACTGGTTTTGTAATTCGGGTTTCAATTTGTTGTCGTCAGTTGCTTCTTTTTGTCTTTTAGGCTTTAACTCATGTCTGGAGTTAAAAATTAGTTATTTGATATAACTAGTAATTATTGTGTAATCTTTAATATTATCAAGAATAAGTGGTCTTTATCACATTAACAATTATATATGCATATTTCAAAAAATAATTGAGATATTTTTATACAAAACTTATAACGAATATTTTACAAATATAATACTAAAAAGTATCACGGTTCATATCTCGAGAATAAGTTTGTCTCTAGAAGCCAAAATGGGATATGAAAAAAGTTTGTATGTAGAATGGTTCATAAGTCGAGGTACCACTATATATTTATTTTCTTATTGCCATTCTGCATTTGTAGCGATCATGTATGCAGTCTCACATACAGAAACCCAGAAATTTTAGAAAGTTTGAGTTAGAATAGACGATACCAATAATTGGTTCAATAAATAATTTACATTATAATGTTAATTTCTCTATCAACAATCACTTATTCCTACATAAAATGAATTAGTAAGCAATACTATAAGCAAGAAATTATAAACCATAAAAAATTTATTGTTTTTAATAATGCTTTTGATTTGATGAACAGCTTTCATTAATTACATAAATAAAATATGACAAATTAAATTATCATAACATTCAGAAACTCCAAATTTAGTTCCAACTTGCATTATACAATACATTATAATAATATAACATTTTGGATAGATTTTTTTCTCACACTTATGGGATATCCAACACTATGACAACATATTACTTGTAGGCAGGGCTACTGAGAGGGAGTGATATCCGAGACTTTTGTCACAGGCCCGACATTGAAAAGGGCTTGACCATCAGGACCCAATGTATCATATAATGTGTCCGATAGTTCACAGGCCTCTGCCAGAATGAACTATCTACCACCCAACACAATCATGCCAAAATAAACTATTTTATATGTAAGAGTATTTTTATAGATGAAAATTTTGTGATTGTAAAGTTTGCAACTGTATAGTATAGGCCGTGCATTGTAAAACTGGATGGACTCTCAATGTTAGAAAAATGAAGCTACACCAAATGTAATTTCTGCCTATTTGGTATGCAATCAAAATTTAAAACTCTAAAAAGAAACTTATTTTTTAATCCAGTGTTAATTTTAAATTTTAATAGGCATTTATACTAATTGGAGCTTGGAATAGGTAAACAACATGGCAGATGCAAAGGTAAATTTGACAATTTAGCAAATTGACTTTCTTTTGGTGGCCAAACATAGCTCATTTATGAATTATGTTTGGCCCTAATCCTGGACATGACTTTATTATATCCAGATGATATAGCAAAGTCATTTTGCTATATTGTTGAATGTATGTTTGCCTCCAATATGTTGTTGGCTAAAATTACAAAGTTTTGACTAACTTTGTTTTTCTAACATTAAGCAATTTATCTAGGGTAGTATGCAATGTATCGAATTTTGAATTTATTTTACTCTTTTTTAAATTAATATTTTTGTTTATATGACATTTTTTATTAAACCCAAAGTGATGCATTTTTTTAAGTGACAAGGCTTGAAAATTTCTCTGAACAGCCCTGCTTGTAGGTGTCATATACAAAACATTCATGCAATAGAATCAGAATTTTTATTTGCTGAATTTACAATAATAACTGTTTAGAGAACCAATTGAGCCAATGAATTGTTGGCACTTCTAGTTTTAATTAATCAATTAACTTCTTTTTATTAAAATATACTATTTTATCATTTATTTAATTATATTATATGAGCCATTTATTTTGAAAGTGGTTTAAGTCCATTTGTTTTTAAATCAAGGTATATAAGGGTTTGCATTTGAATCAATTTAAAAATATTGGTTACTGATAATATGGTATTATAATATTTTTGCATTTAGAAAAATGTGTAATTTATTTTTAAAAAGTAAGACATTTTTAATGGCCATAAATGGCCTTAAGCCACTTTCAAAATTAATGAAATGACTTTTTTAATTTTTGATAAAGCGTAAGCCCTTGAAAAGAAATATAATACCCTTAAAATAAATAAATAAAAAATGTAATTTTATGTTATAAAAATAAAAATAGAACATTTATTCACTTTCAATAGAATTATACAGTCAAATTATATTTATATCCTTTATAATCTCAATTCTTATAAAACTTGGGAACTAAAAAAATTCTGTGAATTCATATCCTAAGAAGTTCATGGTGATACATCAATTATTTTGGCCCTGTGGCATCTTTGAGTCAATAAACTAACAGTAAGTGGATATGTCACATAGTTTATCAATATCACTTCTACTAACTTTAGCTTCCGATAATTTTTTTTTCAAAATATAATCACAAAATAATACTTAAAACAGGCATATTAACTTAAAATAACATATAGATTAATAAATTGCACAAAAATCATTTATTTTATTGCAATTTTAAAGATTTCTATTGTTATAGACACTGCCATTTTGTGACACTTGTAGATTTTGCCATTTTGAAAGCAGATTTATGATGACTTTTACGTACAACCCAAAACAAATATCTGGTTTTTACCCATTCAGCAGTTTGCCAGAGTAACAATGATGTCTAATGAGGTTTAAAATTCATTAGTCAATTATTTGCAATATATAACATTGTCTGTTTATTGCTATGAGAAACATTTGTATATATGTGAACTGTAGCTTTGAAATGTGGACTTTAAGCCACTTTCAAAATAAAATTTTTTATCATTCCATTCACTAGCTAGTTTTCTAGTAAGAAAATCTCAGTGAATTTTAATACATTGGCTGTAAATTATTTAAAAATGAAAAGATCACATAGAATTGTAATTATTATAAACATTAACTTTTTTTTTTTGAAAAATGGACTTAAGCCACTTTCAAAATAAACAGCTCATATATACACTTATAATTTTGCTAGTTTTATAATAATATTCTCAGATCTGAACTGAATGGAATTGAAAAAATGACAATTTAATAGCCTATTTAACAAATCACGTGATAGGGTGATGAGTTGCTTTACAGTGTTCTATTTTGTCAGAAACTTTTCTTTTAAATCAATATTTGTGGAGCTTAAATAAGACATAATAATTTCAGTTCCTTATTAGAAACTTATTTAACTAAATTAATTGTAAGACAATAAATTTAACAATAATTTCATTTTATATTGTAAGGCTAACAAAACTAACTGGGAAAATTTTATTGTTTTTTTAATAACTTTTTAAATTGGGAGAGGAAATGGAATGTTATATTTGTCAAATCAATTCATAAATAAAAGAGAAATAAAGCAATGGATCCAATGACTTGAGGTCATAGATCCTGATCAAAATAAATTAACATAACTTTATTCTGATAGTTTTCTCTAACAGTTTGATATAAGAAAACATATCTCCCTTGACAAATGAAGAGTCTAGTTTCAATTTGAACATTCTGTTTATTTTCATATGATTGGAGAATTTAAAGAAAATTGGTGGTGAAAAATAAGTAAAAAGAATTTTTTAACAGTTAGCACAGAGCTTTCTCTCTTGTTCTTGCATCTCTCCTCCTCTTCTACTTATGTGCTGGTTGGATTAATGTTGTGTTTATCAGTATTTTTGTCTTCAGTTCAAAGAAATTAAAAGAAAAGATTCTTTCTGATAGATATGTTTATGGGTTTCACATTAACTTACTGTTTTAGTTAGGATTAGATTTTATGTTTCAATTTATTTGTTACTTTTGTTAATTTTATTCTGTTCCTTGTGATCAATTTATGTTTATTATACTTGGTTTATAATTATTTGTATTACTATTATTATTATTTTATACCAATTAAATGTTATATATAGTTTAAATGTTGATTGTTTCCATGCTTCTCCCTTCATTCTCCAGACCCCTAATGTGTCACTTACCCATGTTGTTCTAGTTTTTCGGTCAAATTTCTGGCATATGCTCGTTTATCATTCACCATGCTGGAGCAACACAATCTAATCTGAAGAACTTGATGTATAACAACCACCTGCAGTTAGACAGGCATACCTGCAGTTTTCAATCTCATAGACCTCATAATTGGTGTCAGAACTGAGATATAAAAAAGAATTAAAAATTTGTCATTTAGACTCCCTGCAGACCCCACAGTATATGTAGTATGTTCTTTTGTTACATATAGTAACAATAATTATAAAAATAAATTTCAAGTTTTCAACTTAAAAGCAAATCATATTAAGAACTAGAAAACATTTATATACATGTATATAAATGTTTTCTAGTTCTAAATGTAATACATGTATATCTACATGTATATATAATCATGTCATATTTATTATATATATAATAATATCATTGAAATCAGATAAAATATTTTATATAAAATTATATTTTTAGACTGTTTTGGAAGAAGCACGCAGGCACTTGAATGAAATTGTGAAAGACCAATCAAAATATCAAGAAATTTTACGAAGATTAATTGTACAAGTAAGTTAATCATATTTATTTATTAATAAAATTATTTAGCAATCAAACATGTATTTATATTTGATTACTGAATTTATATTAAATATTTTAAAAATTTTATTGTCTTATTAGAAAGCATGATTTAAAAGTTGATTAGCTAAAACTGTAAAACTGATTTAAAAGTATAAATTTAAAAGTTGATTAGCTAAAACTGAAAATTAATACAGGTATCTCTCCTATAGGAGGAATACCTGTATTAATTTTCAGTTAAAAGGAGAATTATATTTCAAAATCAACTAAAAACAAATAACCTTCTTTAATTCCACATAAGAAATTTAATTTTTATTAAGAATATTAATAAAAACATAAAGAAAAACTAATTTTTATTAAGAATATTAATAACACGAAACATAAAGAAAGAAAAAATATATACAGTAAGACCCTACAAAAACAATAAATATAAAACAAAAGAAAAGAAAAAGTATACAGCTTATATAATATTCATTTATCGGTAATAATTATACCTTCCTTACCACTGTTTTGTTAAAATTAGAATGTTTTTTTCTACCAATATGAACTTCACTTTCTGAGCTTTTTTATGCATTTAAAGTTTGTGTAGCTTCTGCTTCCCTTACAAAATCTATAATTTAACCCACTATAATCTGCTAGAAAACAATTGTTCCTTAACATATACCCAAAAAGAGTTTATGAATAAAAAAGTTTTTCTTCTCTTTCACAATTCTCTATTGAAGAATAAAAACTTATCTAAGAACTGAACATTTGGCACACTAAATACTCAGTTGTTGCCAATTAATTCAATTAACTCAAATTTAAAATCAAAATCGAATAGATTGCATGTTGTCCCTCTCATCGCAAACTAGCAAAATTGCATTTATGACTAATTTTAGCAAAGTATTTCCCAATAATTGCAATTTATATGTATATTGTGTGTCTATAATGTGGATTTACAAAATTAATGAAAATGTTTTGTGTTATAGGAGAGTAAATGTAATTTTCTAAATGTATTAAGTAAAATCCATGTTGTAAAAGTGCTATATTATATGAGGGTTTCTGCAATTTTCAAATCTTGTTAGAGCAAAACTGTGTTAAAGGAGGGATACCTGTAATAGATCATATTAATGTAGATATTATAGGACATGTTATCAATTTGTGAAATGATTTTACTCTTCTAAAATAGCTTCTCATCTTATTTTATTCAGAAAAATTTCTCTTATAAAATTGTTAAATTTATTTTCTAACCATAATAAAACTCTTAATAATTCTATTAGCATATTATAAGAATTTTGCAAATAATATAGTGAGAAAATCAAATTTCTAACAATATTATCAACAATAAAATGATTAATTACTAGTAAACAGCCTAATATAAAATGATGGGATGATGATAAAATTTCTTCTGAACTTCTTTTGGGATTTCATTGAATTATAGCCATTATTACAATGCAATGCTTTCTGTGGATTTTATCTTTTTACAGAAACTTCAATTTAATTTTTTTTTTAATTTTACTTATTAATAATAAT